>PVIJ01001255.1:60178-210745 GCA_004024925.1 Scalopus aquaticus | reverse complement strand
GTCCCCCAGGCTGATGCCGCACCCACCCACGCTACTGGTAGGCCTGCGAGGTGCTGGCCTGGCGCTGGCCAGGGACGGAGAAGAGACTGGAGAGCGGGAGCACCGACCTGCAGGGTGTGCCAGGCAACAGCGGGGGAGCAGCGGGTGTGGCGGGAGGAGGGACACCCCACCAGCCCTTGGAGGCAAGAAGTAAGAGTTCAGCTAAGACCCAAGGCAGGCGTAAAGGGGAGTGTCCCGGCCAGAGGACAGAGACGAGGGCTGCAGGCCCTGCAGAAGGCGAGCACGGCGGCGTCAGAGCGCCTGAAGGGACAGCGAGGAAAGGCAGAGAAACATGTGGGCCTAACAAGGGACCGCGCAGACCTTGTGAGCGAGTCTGAAAATTTCCCCAAGAGCATCAGGGAAGCCACTGACGGGTTTTAAGCACAGGAGAGATGCAATCAGATTTGCATGTTACAAAGGTAACTCCAAAAGGCTTGGGGGTGGGTAGAGCAAAGCTAAGGGCAGAGGGCTCAGTCACAGGACAGTCAATCCCAGAAATCCCATGGAGAAATGACAGGGGCCCAGAAAACGTGGCAGAGGAATGAATGCACCAAAGGCAGGACTGAAAACATGGTGAGCTGCGGTGGCCGTGGAGGGGAGAAAGCAGAGTCAGGAATCACCCCCAGCCCCTTCCGTGCTGCCTCCCCATGGCCTCCTGGCCTCGCGCCAGGCCCTGCTCTCGCCGAACAGGCAAGCGCACTCCCCACCCTGCTGGCATCCCTTCCGATTTCCTCTGGCAAAGAAAGGAGAACCGAGAACCGGAGCATGTCTGAAGTGTTCCAAGTCCAAGGAACCCCACCAGAAGGGGAAGTGTGGGTGGCCAGTCCCTCCCACCCCCGCGGCTGCCCCACGGAGTGCCCTGGTGGTCGCAGGTCAGTCTGGGGTCTGCCCACTGCCACTCCCTGGCCAGACTGCTGGGACACATCCCCCCAGACATTCTGGGGCAGCCGCCTCTCCTCCGGCTGTTCCGCTCCAGCCAGGCAGCACCGCCCGGGCTTCCTTCCCGCGGAGCAGGGCACTGCTGTCGTCCCAGGGGCTGCTGCCCACCTTCCTGTCCCTGTCCCTCCGAGGGGCTCCTGGTTCAGCCCCATCTGGCCTCCCATCTTCCCAAGCTCCAGTGCCTCCTGGCAGGAGTCCCCAGGAGCCCCAAAGCCCCCTGTGAGGCTGGTGGAGAGGAGGGGTCGCCTACAGCCCTGCTGGCACCACCCCCCCATGGCTCCCCGACATGCTCCCACATGAAGGGTCAGTTCAGCTGCCCCTGCCCTCAGAGTGCTTGCCAGCCCACCAGCGCCACTCGCTGGGGGCACAGCCACACAATCAGGACTCAACTGTGCACGAACACGTAGCGTCTCTGCAGCCTCCTCTGTGAGCCTGGGAGTTTCTGAGGCCACAGCACCTGCCTCTCAGAGCCCGACCCCAAACCTGGCAGTCCTGCTCCTCATCAGGCCACACCCCCACCCCATCTCATCTACCTCCCAACAGGACCTCTGGGGCTGCCTTTCTGGCATTCACACACTCGCTGAGCGCTGCTGGCTGCCAGGAGCAGCAGACTCAGAAGAGGGGAGAAGAGGTATCCGTGTTCATCAAATCTCTGACACAGTCCTCTGGGTCTTAGCGGATCTCGGGGAGAAGTCACACCCCTGCAAGTGCTGAGTGCTCCAGCAGGGGTCTGGAGAAAGAGGCTGATGGGACTGGCAACTTGGCAACACTATTCACTGTTCCATAAACATCCGTCCTACCCCTCAAGCCTCCGGGTCCTCACTGGGATCCGAGGATCAACCCTGCAGCCGCTGCTGATGGGAAGAAGCTGGAGGCCGCCTAAAGGCCACCGACGGGAGCCCAAGCACATGAGCCACGGCACAAACATCCTGTGGAATGCAGTTATGAAAGAACCAGAAAGAGCCCTCTGTGCTGGTATGAAAGGAACACCGAGACACATGACTATGTGCAAAAAGTCGCAAAATGATACAGAAAGGATGATTTAGCAGATGGGGAGCAAAGGGACGAAGGGGGGACATACCCTTTTCATCTGGCTGCACACACACTTCTGAGACCTTTGAATTTTACTCATGTAACAGAACAAACGCTGCCCCTTGATGGAGTCTAAGCGAGTGCCATCCCCAAGTTCCTCTCAAACTCCAAAAATAAACATACATGTTTCCTCTCACCTCAAGGAGGCGGTAATGTGGGGGTGCACTGGCGCCAAGTTCAAGGATACCATAGCTTTGCTATGACAGCTTGGATGACCCTGAGGAGGCAGAGAGGTACAGAGCATGGGCTTGAAGGCCCACAGACCAGCCCTGTACCCACAAACTGTCACCCCGGATAAATCACTGACCCTCTCAAAGTCTCCATTTCCTCTTCTGATTGATTTTTGAAAAGATGGGGGGGGGAGAGGATAATATCACCTACCCTTTCAGAATGTTGCAGGGGTTAAGCCACACATCTTAAAACACTTAATACAGTGCCTGGCACGAAATATGTACTCAGTAAATGACAGCTACCATCACTGTTGCTGAGTGGGGAAAACGACAAGGCCCTGCCTACTCAGCGGGGTATCGAGACCATGCGACCATGTATGCAGGGAAAGAGCTCCAGATGCAGAGTGAGGCACAAAAGCGAGGGACACTTACATAAGGCTTCTTCTCCCACCTCAACCCTAAGTCTCAGCTACCACCCAGCTAAGATCCCCAGTGGGGGCTGGAAAACAGTGGGATGCTCTCTATTCACCCCTCCGGCAAAATGCTAGCCAGTTATTTACAAGGATTCCCGCCTCCACCAGGAAGAAAACAGTCAATAGAGGGGAAAGATGTGCCGCGAGAAGCAGGGACCGACTCCAGCCCAGGAACCTTGGCACTTCCCGACCCCCGTTCCTGAACTCCTTCAGACCCCCCCAAACCTGATGCCCAGGCTCCTTTGGACACTTTCTCAAGAGATCCCCATTTCCCCAGGACCCCAAATCCAGGCCAGCTCCTCACTCTTCCAAATATCATCCCAGGTCATATCCTTCCAAGCTATTCCACAAGCCATGGGGTCGCTTCCCAGAAACTGCCACAAACATCTCCCCCAAGGTCCTTGCCAGATGCCTCCTCACGCCTCAGACCATCTTCTCTCCTGCTCTAACAGAATGTGTTTCCTGCCACCCTCCATTCCTCTTCGCTGCCCTCATCCCCAGGCTACACATGACCCACACACCCTCCAATCCACTCCAGAGTTCACCACCTGACATCCTACACACAGCACCCTCACCCCCAATCCTCCACACCCTCAAATTGGAGTTGTCGCTCTCAAGCTCTTCGACGTTGGCATGTCCTTGTCCCATTCACGTGTCCACTCCTGGGACGGCCCCCTGCCCAGGCTCCCCAAAGTTTCCTCCTCACAGAGGTCGGGTCATCCTGGGGCCCTCTCGAGGTCCTTCCCTTATGCCCAGAGTTATCTTTCAGTTACTTTTCAGTCCCCCACGCCCCCCACCCACGTTCTGAAACACACCCACGCCCAGGCTCCTGACTTCCTCTCCCGACTCTGGCTGGTTCCCTTCGGCCCCAGACCCGCACACGGGCTTTGAGGCCCCCAAGTCTCCCGTCGACACCCCCTCTTTCCCACCCGAGCCCACCAGGCTCCATCTCCAAGCAGCACCCGGTTGGGCATAGCGTGTGCGTGCGCGCGCGTATAAGTGTGTGTGTGTGTGTGTGTGTGTGTGTGTGTGTGCGCGCGCGCGCGCGCCTCTGCTCGCTCCCAGACAAGCCCCCTCCAAGTGGCCACATCACCCTCTGCTGAGTTCTCTTGGGTGCCCCCCGGGGCCTCTGTCGCGGATCCCCTCGGCCGGGCGCTCACTTCCACTCTCACTTCCCCCCAGTTCAGGTCCCCCGCGCCCCTTCTCTCGCAGGTCCCGGTTGGCGCCTCCCGCCCCTAGCCGCTCGGAGGCCCTCAGGGCCACTCGGGCGGCCCCCCACTCCGGGTCGGGGCCGGTGGCGGTCCCCTCCCGCCCCCCCGGCCGTCCCGGCGGCCATTGCTCCAAGATGGCGGCGGCGGTGGCGGCGGCGGGTGAGGCCGGGCGGACCGGGCGGGGGGTCGGGGGTCCCGGGGCGGTGCTCACCTGCAGCTCGGCGCGCTCGGCCTCCCAGCGGGCCTTCTCGGCCTCGAAGCGCGCCCACTCGTGCTGGATAAAGTGTAGGATCCCGGGCAAGCTCAGGGGCTCCGGCCCCGCCGTGGGCCCGGGGCTGCCTGCGCCGCCGCCTCCCTTCCCGGCCGGGCCGGGGCCGGGAGCCGGAGCAGGAACCGGGGCCGCACCCGTCGGGCCGGGGCCCGCACCCGAGCCGAGCGGGCGGCAGGAGGAGGCAGCGGCGGCGACCGCGGCGGCCGCTCGCTCCTCCATCATGGAGGCCCCGGGGCCGGCCCGCGCGCCCGCTGTGCCTCGCGCGCCTGCGCGGCCGCGCCAACCCCCGCGCGCGCTCGGCGGGGGCCGCGGGGGGGCGGAGACGGGAACGAGGCCGGGCGCGCGCCTCGCCCACCCGGGTCGACCCCGAAGGCGCGCGGGGCGGCGGGGCGGGGCGGGCACGGGCGGGGCGGGACGGGGGCGCGCACCGCGAGGCTCTCCCGCGCGTCCCCGGCCCGGGCGCGGGGATCGCCCAGCCGGGACTTTGAGAGGGGCCGGAAAGCGGCCTGCTCCCGGTTCGTCCCAAAGAAAGAGTCTAACCCGCTCCACACCCCACTACCACTCTTCGACAATCACTGTCACGTTTGACAGTCACTGTCACGTTTGACTGATTTCAGCAGTGCTCCCCCCCCATCCTCCCTGATTCCTGGCCTGGGTTGGTCGTCATGGCAACCCCCCAACCTGAGTCTGCCCCCCAGACTCCTCCTCCACTCCACCTTGGTGGTTATGAGGCACCAACCCTCTCCTGTCCCTGCACCTGGAGGAGGTTGCCAAGGTAACCTAGGTCCCTGGTGGTCCTTCTGCCCCTACCCTCATTGGTTACTATGGCAATCTCACCTAGCGCTCAGGTAGAAAGGGCCCCAGCCCCAAGGGCAGGGGTGGCTAAGGGAAACACCTCTTTCCTAACCGCTCCCCCAAGCCACCCACTTGGCATTACCATGGTAACCATCTCCCCCTTTCCCATCGTGGGAGGTCCATGGACCAAACCAACCAGGTGTTTTTATTTAGAGGAGATGCGCTGCTGAGTAGTTGCTATGGTTACAGGCCTAGACCCTCCCCAGGGAGGTGAAAAATAGGCAAAACTAAATCCTGGTTACTATGGTAATGTGGGGGTCCCCCTTCCAGTGACCAGAGGAACCAGGCCCACCAAGAAGGGGACATTTTAGTATTGTCTCTCAGGATGGAGTGTGTCTAGGGAAGGGGTTGTCATGGTAACAGCTCTGTCACCTCTCCCCCTGCCTTTCTGGACACATGCAGACAGAGAGAGGGTTCGGATGGTCTGATAACCAACATCCTTCCCACCCTCTCCAGAGAGGCTCCAGGTGGTGCCTGAGGTTCTGGGACAGCAAGAGAAATGATTCTCTGACTTCATTGCCGCTTTTGTCGATAAGCTGACGTTGTGCTCTATTGTGCAAAATTGGCTGATTTGGGATTTTCTGGTTTTCCTTCCCTCAGCAGTGCAGCTGAGCTGGGCTGGAACCGCCCCCGCAGAGCTCCCTCAGCGGGCTACCTAGGAGGTAAGGAGTCCCTCCGTGTCACCGCATTCACATGGGGACGCCCTTTCCTCGTCCCCAAAGGCTTTCCCCATAGGGCATTCATTTTCTTCATGGGCCACACCCCCATTCCACAGACACAGCAACAGAGGCTTCAGCCCAGATGACAGCTGAGGCCAGCTGAGCCCAGGCCAGAAGTGAATCTGGATCCACTTACATTGGTTTTTGGGGACAGCAGAGACAAAGAAGGCCTGGATTTAACTTCCTCTCCTTCCCTGACCACCTGGTCTACAGCAAGCCCCTGCGTTTGTCTGGAGCACGCCCCCTGCTGGCTGCATGCACTATCTGTAAGGTGTTAGTAGTTCGCAGCGCCCACCTCTGAAGGGCCTGCCCAATGCCAAGGCCAATGCCTATTCATCCTGTGTCCCCAGAACACAGGTCCTGGCATAATGCATGCAGTAACTGTCTTTGTTGAATTAATCAATGAATGTGCCAGATTCAGCTTTGAAAATAACCTGTCAGGTTGGGACCAAAGAGAGACAGCAGAGTATTGATTTAACCAGCTCCTGGACCCACCACTTCCCAGCTGTGTGACCTTGAGCAAGTGCCTTCACTGCTCTGTGCCTCAGTTTCCTCATCTGTAAGTGCGGCCATAATATGAAGATCACATACGTTGTAAAGTGCTTCAAACAGGATCTGGCGGTCATGAGCCGCTAGAATTGTTGATATACTGCTGTGACTCAGAAGCTCCATCAACCTTCAGAATCATTTCAGCCGCTTGCCTGAGCAAGGGGGCTTTAGCCTTTTGTAGCTGGGGAAGCCAAGGACCTTGTCAAAGCACTAGATGATTCCTTCCATCCAGTAGGGGGCACCTCCTCATCTGGCATCACACCCACTGGCTTCTGAGGACCCATTTGCTGTCCTCTGTCCTGTGAGCACCTCCTGTTCCAGAGCCACAGCCTGAGAAATGGAGCCCCAGCCTCTGCACCCTGCACCCTCTGCCTGAGACAGGGTCCCCATCTGAACAAGGGGGGGGGGCCGCTTCGGGCCTTGCGTCTGAATTGTCCTACTGTGCGCTAGTTCCTCTGGGCTGTGCTCTGGGCACAGGGAACAGCAGTGAGAGGGATAAGAAGGCCATAGGAAAGGCAGCAGAGGAAAACGACATGGGGCTGGGGCAGGGCGCGTGCGTGTGTAGCAAGGAGGCACATTTTTAAATTTTTTTTTTTACATACAAGCTGGGGTACAGGCCAGAGGCGTGGGGCGGCGAGAGGGTTCACCAGAGACAGAGTGGGGAGCAGAACAGGCAGATCAGAAGTACACTGCTGAGGGGAGCAGCGGGTGAGGCAGGAGAGGTCTGCCCCACCATGTGGAATTCTCCCCGGCCGGGCGTCGAACTCGCATCGCCGCTGCCGACAGCTCCACAGCACAGCGTTCAACCTCTGCGCCACCAGGGAGGCCCAGGAGGCACATTTTTAAACAGGGAGCCCAGAGAAAGGCCTCTGTGGACAGGTGAACATTGACCTAGAAGCCGTGGGGGAGACACCCGGGCAGAGGAACAGATATTCTGTGGCCAGAGCGTGCCAGAGTCTGTCACTTAATGACATTTGGGTCGCCCCTGGCCAGCTTCTGCCCATGGCATTTGGTGGCCAGTGTGGGCGAAGCTGAGTGAGCAGGAGCGCACGGGGAGTCACACAGGGCTTTTTGGGCCACAGGATGACTTTGGCTTTGCCGTTGAGTGAGTTGTAAGCCCTGGAAGGGTTTGAGCAGAGGTGGGGCACAATCAAACTTGAATTTTAACAGGATCCCTCTGGGTGGTGAGTGGGGAACAGATGAACAGACTGTATGGGGTGAGGGTGGAGCAGGAAGATAGTCTGTTAGAATCTCCAGAAGATTCTGAACCCATTAACAAGTTATCGCCGTGCTTCTGAGTGCCTAAGCCTAAGATTCTAAGCTCTTTTTTTTTTTAAAGATTTATTTATTTATGCATACGAGCTGGGGTATAGGCCAGAGGAGTGGGGCGGCAAGAGGGTTCACCAGAGACAGAGTGGGGAGCAGAACAGGCAGATGGACAGAAACACACTGCTGAGGGGAGCAGCGGGCGAGGCAGGAGAGGTCTGCCGCGCCATGTGGGAATCTCCCCTGCCGGGCGTCGAACTCATGTCGCCGCTGCCGACAGCTCCACAGCGCAGCGCTTAACCACTGTGCCACCAGGGAGGCCCAGATTCTAAGCTCTTGAAGACCCTAGAGATTCTGTAGTTCCAAGGCCTCCCTTGCCCCAGCCTAATGGGAGCCCCGTGAGATCAGGGGTGCTGACCGACCGACCCAGCGTGTTGAGCGTCCACCACTGTGTCCCCGATGCCTGGCACTCTGTAGCCCTCCCTCAAATAGAAGGGACCACCCGAGGGTCAGGCAGCCATCGCCAGATTTAAGATGAAGATGTTACCGCTCAGTTTCTTCGGTGCTATCCAACTGGAGCCAGAGACGGGCCAGCAGCACTGGGGTGGGTGAAGAGGGGTGGCAGGCACTCCTGACGGGAGAAGGGAAGCAGGGGGACCCAGGCGGGGCTCCAGGCACGTGGCCCTAGTGCAGAGTCCTGCTCGTGGGCCTGAGTGGGCTTTACAAACACCCAGAAAGCTGGCTCTGGGCCTCACTGGTTTCCATGTCCATTGTCAGTCCCCGCCACACAGTGAGATGGGCCTGGCTCTCCCGCCCCCTTCCGGGGGTCATCATACAATGGGGCAGACAGACGCAGCTCCAGACAGCGCCCACCAGAATGGGCAGGACTGTGATGGGATGTCTGGAGATTTGGAGAGCCCGAAAGGAGACTTTTGACCTAATCCAGGTTCAGGGAGGGCTTCCTGGAGGAGGCGCCATCTGAGTTGAGGCCTGAAGCATCAGTAGGCATGGGAGAAGGGATGTTCGAGAGGAAGAGCTGTTCTAGACAGAGGAACAGAATGTGCAAAGGCTTAGAAATAAGACCTGTTTGAGGAAAAGTCTGGGTGGCTTAGGCATAAAGTTTGAAGGGGCATGGCAGGGGCTGCACTTAGACCGCTGGGTGGGCCAGAGCCTGGTCACACAAAGCCTTGTGGGATGTAAGAAACTGAAACTTCCTTCCCAGGGTACTAGGGAACCATGGCAAGTTCTGGGCATAGAGGGAGAGCTCAGATGTGTGCTTTATGATGCCCTCTCTAGGTGCCACGAGGAGGATATTTGGTCAGGAGACCCTGGTGCTGGCTTTAGGGGGAGGCTGGATGGGGACCTGGGAGGACCGGGATTAAGGGGGAGCTGTGGGAATGGGGCGGAAGGGTGAGAAGTATTTAAAAGAGGAAGATTAACTGGGTCTCTAATGTCCCTCTGTCTGGGGGAGGCAGACAGCTATGAAAATCCCTAGTGGGAATTTTATTTTGAGTATCTGTTCAGAAGCCAGAGTTAGTTACACTTCCCACGCTGGAGACCTGCCAAATCTAGCTGGGATGGGAACCTGGAGACAGCGCCACCTGGGGGCTGCTTCTGTGGTTGGCAAAAAAAGGGCACCGGAGGGTTAAAAAAAGTATTTAACTGTGTTAAAATACACATGAGAAAATTTTTCAGGTGTGTAGCTCATGGCATTAGGGATGTTCACACGGTTGTGCAGACAATCTACAGCACTTCCCCATAAACCGGACACTGCCCGTGAGCCCAGCCCCCCATTTTCACCTCCTCACAGCCCCTGGCAACCACCATTCTGCTTTCTGTGTCTGCAGCTTGAGCACTGCGCTTAGAAATTTAAAAAAATGTTGTGGCCAATGTTAAAAATTGGGATAACTCTGATTCAAGAAAACATTTCCAGCTTTTCTTGCAAACCAAAATGACCTGGCTGAACAGGAAAGAGATGACAAAGGAATTGGAGGGAGCTTTTGAGGAGGAGGCGGGGTGGGGTGGCCAGTTTCAGCCTCACCCTAGAGCCAGTGCCCAGGAAGGGAGGACGAGATCAGGGGTGGCTTCCTGGTGGAGGGAATGGTAGAGAAGGTGCCCTTTGGACTTGGCAATGGCGTTGGAAGCATTTATAATTGAACCTAAACCTAAATGAGAAGTGGACAAAGAATAGCACAAAGGTGGGACTCCACAGGCTGGAAGGTGATTCATTTTATTAAAATTCACCGAGCCCTTAATATGTACATCACACTGTGCCGGGTGGGGGGGGACCCAAGACCTCGACGGACTCGGGGCCTGTCCTTATGGGTCTCACAATCCAGTGGGAGGAGGAGGGGGTAACCAGAGGTGAAGGAGCCCAGAGCGGGGTGCTTAACCCAGTCTGGGAGGTCTGGGAAGGCTTCCTGGAGGAGAGGAAAGGCAGCTAAAACCATCCAGGCAAAGGGCTGGGAGAGAAGGCAAGACTGATTGATAGCTGGGCGGTTTCTGACAACCAGTACAGCCTTTGCTTTCATTCCCCCCTCCCCAGGTTGCCCTGGAGCCCTGCCAGGGTGTGACTTCGACTCCATGCGGCTCACTCGCTGCCAGGCTGCCCTGGTAGCCGCCATCACCCTCAACCTCCTGGTTTTCTTCTATGTCTCATGGCTGCAGCACCAGCCCAGGAACTCCCGGGGACGGGGCCCACGCCGTGGATCTGCCACCGGCCCCCGAGTTACCGTCCTGGTGCGAGAGTTCGAGGCCTTCGATAACGCGGTGCCGGAGCTGGTGGACTCCTTCCTGCAGCAGGACCCGGCCCAGCCGGTGGTGGTGGCCGCCGATGTGCTTCCCTACCCACCCCTGGCCCTGCCCCGCCTCCCCAACGTTCGCCTGGCGCTGCTCCAGCCCTCCCTAGACCGGCCTGCCGCTGCCTCGCGCCCAGAGACCTATGTGACCACCGAGTTTGTGGCTCTAGTGCCCGACGGGGCAAGAGTCGATGCCCCAGGCCAGCTGGAGCGCATGGTGGAGGTGCTCCGGGCTGGGGGCGCACGCCTGGTGGCCGCCCCAGTGGCCTCCGCCAACCCCGCGCGGTGCCTGGCGCTAAACGTCAGCCTGCGGGCGTGGACGGCCCGGTACGGCCCAGCACCCTCCGCGCCCCGCTGCGACGCGCTGGAAGGAGACGCCGTGGTGCTCCTGCGCGCCCGGGACCTCTTCAACCTCTCGGCGCCCCTGGCCCGGCCGGTGGGCACCAGCCTCTTCCTGCAGACAGCTCTTCGCGGCTGGGCAGTGCAGTTGCTCGACCTGCCCTTCGCCGCGGCGCACCAGCCACCACTGACCACGGCCCATGCGCGCTGGAAGGCGGAGCGCGAGGGGCGCACGCGGCGGGAGGCGCTGCTCCGGGCTCTGGGCATCCGCCTGGTGAGCTGGGACGGCGGGCGGCTGGAGTGGTTCGGCTGCAGCAAGGAGACCGCGCGCTGCTTCGGGACGGTGGTGGGCGACACACCTGCCTACCTGTACGAGCGGCGCTGGACGCCCCCGTGCTGCCTGCGCGCGCTGCGGGAGACCGCGCGCTACGTGGTGGGCGTGCTGGAGGCGGCCGGCGTGCGCTACTGGCTGGAGGGTGGCTCGCTGCTGGGGGCGGCCCGCCACGGGGACATCATCCCGTGGGACTACGACGTGGACCTGGGCATCTACCTGGAGGACGTGGGCAACTGCGAACAGCTGCGGGGAGCTGAGGCCGGCTCGGTGGTGGACGAGCGCGGCTTTGTGTGGGAGAAGGCCGTGGAGGGCGATTTCTTCCGCGTGCAGTACAGCGAGAGCAACCACCTGCACGTGGACCTGTGGCCCTTCTACCCCCGCAACGGGGTCATGACCAAGGACACGTGGCTGGACCACCGGCAGGATGTGGAGTTCCCCGAACACTTCCTGCAGCCTCTAGTGCCTCTGCCCTTTGCCGGCTTCGTGGCGCAGGCGCCTAACAACTACCGCCGCTTCCTGGAGCTCAAATTCGGCCCCGGGGTCATCGAGAACCCGGAGTACCCCAACCCCGCACTCCTGAGTTTGGCAGGAAGTGGTTGAAACTCGGACGCCCGTGTCTGGGGCCGGGGAACAGTCCGTCAAGGGGAGCGAGCCTTTGTCTCTTGGGGCCTGTGTGTTGGCCGTGGTCGTGTGGTGGAGATAGAGAGGAACTGACTAAGAAAGACATTTTAGAGACGTGTGCCTGTCGCGGGAGGCGAGAACCAAGGATCTGAAGCGACTTCCAGCTTCTGGTCCTGCCCACTGTGTGCGATGGATGTTTGGGAGCACATCCTGGGTCCTCCCCGGGACTGAGGGTGCTGCTGGCCGTTAGCGGCTGGGCCAAGGATGCCAAGCCGTCCTGCCGTACCGTGCATCATCAAGACTTGTGGTTGATGATTTCCAAGAACCCAGGGCCCCAGGATGGGGACAGTTTTGGAAGCGAGAGCGTGGGTTCAGGGGCCAGACTCTCGCGATGCAAACCCCGGCCCCATCACTAGCGAGTGTGCAGGTTTCCTTGCCTCGGTTTCTTCCACTATTCAGCGAATGCCCTCCGGGCATAGCACCTAAAGAGCCCCCTCTCAGCACACTTGCTGCTGAGGTTGCTTCTACCACTAGAGGGCGCCCTTGTCCCGCTGTGGGCCCAGGCGACAATAAACCCAGGACCGATGTTCCAGGGCTTTTGGGTCTTCTCCCTGAGTCCCTGTGCCTGGAGAGACATGATTACTATCTCCCCTTCTTCCAGAAAGTTACTCCCTTCCTTTCTGGGAGCCCCCTGTGAGGTGCATGCTGTGATTAATAACTAGGTCTGCACCTGGTGCCTCTCTTTATGAACTGTTACCTCATTCTAGTTCTCGGCCTTGCAAGGCGGGGGACAGAAAAAGCCCTGGTCACAGCTCCCATTTGCCAAGCACCTACTGTGTACCAGGCATTGTCCTCGGAGTCTCACACAAATTAGCTAAGTTATCTTTCACCCCACCCTCCCAGGTGAAAGCTGCTGTGATTTCCATTGTACAGATGAGGAAACTGAGGCTAGAATGGGGAAGTCACCTGCCCCAGGTCAGACAGCTTAGAAAGTGGCTGTTTGCTAGCCCCTATTTTGGTCAGCGCTTCTGAGGGGGGCTTTGGGATGCCACACTAAGCTGCAGCCACCTTCCCCTTTGGGATCGGGCACCCATGAGGGAGTGGGTGGGTAGGCAAGAGGCAGGTAGCTGTTTGGGCATGAACTTCTATGCGTGTCCTTATTTGTAAGTTACATACCACTATGACTGCCGTCTGTATATTAGTAATGAGGCTTAACTTATTCGATTTGAATCTTATAGAGGTTTTTGTTTACCTGCCTTATCCCAATGACTTGTTCCCCCCTGCCCCCTCAAGTGTGTGCACCTGGTTCTTGAGACCACGGGTTTAAAAAACAGCACAGGCTCAAACCCAGAGCTACCACTTCCTTGGCGAACTTGGGCTGCCTGCCGGGACCCTGCTCTTTGCACACCCACCCCACCTGAGTAAAGGAGTCCCAAGTCAGGGCTGGGTCTGCTCCTGGCCTGGCCAATTTCTTTGTGATCTTGGGCAAGTAGTTGCCTCTCTGAACCTATGGATTGGGGGGGTAGAGAAATTGATGATATTGCAGAAGCAAAAAACCCTCAGAGGAAGAGGCATCCTCACAGACCAGCAAGAGGAGACAGAAATTTGGCCCAATAGCCTGAGGCTTAGACATCCAAAGTCTGACTTCTTATAACCCGGCCTCTGCTATAAACCACTGAGCGCCACAAATGGCTCCCAAAGAGACTGTTGCATTCCTATGGAACATTCTAGAAGCATTCAGGGATGGTTTGGGTTACCACTGTAATGGGACATGCTCTTGGCTCTGGGAAGTGGAGCGATCTTATAACATGCAGGGCGCCACAGAAAGCATTGGCCCTTGTCCCAGACATTTGAAAAGGTCTCACTTGACATTCAAAAGGGACGGGTGGTATTCAAAATATTTTGCAACTGGAATGGTAATATAAATTAATATATAAATCAATATATGCATCAAATTTTTAAATAACAAGAATTTAAATATCTCTTTGATTCTCTAATTAAAATGTTCTCTATATACATGTGTCTAAATTGTTTGCCAAGCTTAAATCATTCTCATATTCTAATGATTTTATTTTATTCATAAAACTGTTGGTGTGATTTCTTGATTGACACAATTATAGACACATACACACATATATAACCCTGCCTTGGCTATGATTTGATAAGGGAACTACATCAAATGCTTCTGGCAACTTCTCATTCATAGAGAATCCTTAAGTGACTTCACATCAGCTATAGTGTTTTGGGGCTTAATACTCTCTTCTCTGTTCCTGAATTCCTAATGATTACACTAAAACCTTTTCCTAGTCCTTATAGTCCAACCTGGTACTTTTGTATATTCAATATCCATTATCCTCTAAATAATGAAACGACAGAAAGGCCTTCCCAATTTATTAGCACTGATAATTTAATGTGAGAAGACCTATTAATGAATTATACCACTTTCTCGGTAATAGTAAGTCCTCAATGTCAATAAGATCTTCGAAACTGATTTTAAGCGAAATGACATAGAACAAAATCAGCTCCTCAAATAACATCATTTTGTTCAATGTCAGCTGGGGTTTGTTTTTCTCATCCACGTTCTAAGGAAATGACATTGGACAAGACTAAGGAATTCCAGAACCTGCTGTACTCTCGCACTATTAAGCAGTCAGAAGTATTTCGACATTCTAATGACCAGCCCACCCACACTGGTGCATACCAACTACACTTTAGCCTCACTTGGAGGTGAAAAACCTAGTTAAGAATGATCTGGAGCCCAGAACCTGATGCTCACGCAAACACAAAATTCTTCTCGTAAGGTCCTAACAGGTTCTGAATTTTCCAGGAAGTAAAATGATGGAGGCTTGTGTTGTGTTTTTGCTTGACACTTGGCCAAGGATTGTCAACAATTTCAGAAAGTCCCTTTCTACATGACTCTTGGTTATTAGACACCCATTTGGTGTATGTATCTTTTTTTTTAAAGATTTGTTCATTTATGCATACGAGAGCTGTAGGCCAGAGGTGGCGGGGGTGGGAGTGAGAAGATTCATCAGAGACCGAGTGGGGAGCAGAACAGATAGATTGACTGAAATACACTGCTGGGCCTCCCTGGTGGCGCAGCAGGTTAAGTCTCAGCCTATGAAGCTATCAGCAGCCACTGCAGCACGAGTTCAATCCCCAGCCAGGGAGCTTCCCACATGGCGCAGCAGACCTCTCCTGTCTCACCTGCTGCTCCCCTCAGCAGTGTACTTCAGGCAATACGCCTGTTCTGCTCTCCGCTTTGTCTCTAGTGAATCCTCTCACCACCCCACACCTGTGGCCTACACCCCAGCTCTTGCATGCATAAATAAATAAATATTTAAAAAAAGAAAAAGAAGTACACTGCTGAGGGGAGCAGCGGGAGAGACAGGAGAGGTCTGCTGTGCCATGTGGGAATCTCCCTGACTGGGGGTAGAACTGGTGCTGGAGTGGCTGCTGATAGCTTCATAGTGCTGAGACTTAACCCCTTGTGCCACCATGGAGGCCCTTTTCAGGGAAAGCCCTTTTCAGGGAAATCTGACCTTTTCCCTGAGCCCTGGCGAGGAGGCCCCCTCGGGCAATCACATCATGAAATGCATACTATAGCTCACTATCCCTTTATTTCTCCTTTGTGCTTACAGCCATGGCAATAGAGAGATTATTTCCAAAATCACAGGCAGATGGGCTGTACTTCCCTGAAGTTCATTTCCACATGGACTTTCCCAGAGCTGACAAGCCAGCACAGGCGCCCGTGTGGCCAGGCCGGCCAGGCCAGCAAGGAAACATTCAAGAATTAGGATCCACTGGTAAAGGGAACTGCCAGGAGCCTCCTGTAACCACCCTCCTGACCTGCCCCTGCCCCAGAAGCCCCAGGGGTGAACCCTGGACACAGTGGGACTGATGGGGGTCCATGTCCTAGACACCGCTGGGAGGACAGATTCCTTTACCAAGCAGTAGCTATTTTGCGTGTCACCCCAGGACACTAGAAAGTATCTGCTAGGACAGGTGAGCAGCAGGCAAAGGCTTGCGCATCAATTCCTAGTCACATACAGCATCGCCAGGCTGGAAACCACTCGGCACCCAAGGACAGGTGAAGGGATTAATGGTGGTGCATCCAGACAGTGGAATTCTCTGTGATTAAAAAGAAAAAGTGAGCTACTTATACATGCAAAAGCATGACCAAATCTCAGAAGCATCAGGCTACATAAGAGGTGGGAAGCAAAAAGTGACCTACTGTGTGATTTGCGACTGTGACATTCTAGAAGGGCTCCATGAATCACTGTGATCAGAAGCAGATCACTGTTTGCCTGGGTCTGGGGATGGAGGAGCAGGGGTTCAAAGGGGCATGAGGAAAGGGGCCTCCCTGGTGGCCCAGCGTTTAGGCGCTGCACTCTGGAGCTGTCGGCAGTGGCTACAAATTCGATGCCCGGCCGGGGAGATTCCCACATGGCGCAGCAGACCTCTCCTGCCTCGCCCGCTGCTCCCCTCAGCAGTGTGTTTCCGTCGATCTGCCTGTTCTGCTCCCCACTGTCTTTGGTGAGCCCTCCCACCACCCCACACCTCTAGTCTGTACCCAGTTTGTATGCATAAATAAATAAATCTTTAAAAAAAAGGTCTTGGGGGGTGGGGGGGAGGAAGGAGATAAAGACGACTGGAGGAGGCACAAGGAGCGACATGTGAAGAAGCTGCACTTGCTTCTTGACCTTGGACTTGTACCAGGGACTTGGTGACATGGAGAGACACTTGAAAGTAACAGGGACAGACGTGGGTGAGAGACCCGTGGGGAGGCTGACAATGGCTGTCTTTATCTTTTTTTTTTTTTTAATTTATACATACAAGCTGGGGTACAGGCCAGAGGCGTGGGGCGGCGAGAGGGTTCACCAGAGACGGAGTGGGGAGCAGAACAGGCAGATCAGAACTACACTGCTGAGGGGAGCAGCGGGCGAGGCAGGAGAGGTCTGCCGCACCATGTGGGATTCTCCCCGGCCGGGCGTCGAACTCGCGTCGCCGCTGCCGACAGCTCCACAGCGCAGCGCTTAACCGCTGCGCCACCAGGGAGGCCCTGGCTGTCTTTATCTTGACTTGGGTTTTGACTTTGCTCTTTTCCTTCCAGATTTGCTAGGCCCCTTCTGCCCATTTCCTGTGGGTCCCCCCCCCAGAAAAGGCCTTAGACTTGTGGCAAGCTCCAGGCCTCAGTGGCCCTGCTTTGGGCCAACCCTGTTTGGCTGGGCATTTCCCAAAGGGATGGTTAACCTTGGGTGCTTAATTGGTAACTATTTACATTCTTTCTCTTCTCTTTACTGAACACTAATTGTATTAAAGTTCCTTTCTATTAAAGGTTTTATGAACTAGAGTATGTTTTGTATTGATAGCAGAACCTATTTCGAGTAGGCAGATTTGGGGGCCCCAGGGTACCCCACACCCTGCCCTGTAACATGTTATGTTTTTTTAAAAGATTTATTTAATTATGCATCCAAGCCGGGGTGTAGGCCAGAGGTGTGGGGTGGCGAGAGGGTTCACCAGAGACAGAGTGGGGAGCAGAACAGGCAGATCTACTGAAATACACTGCTGAAGGGAGTAGCGGGGAGACAGGTCTCTTGCGTCCTGTGGGAATCTCCCTGGCCGGGGATCAAACTCATGCTACAGTGGCTGCGGACAGCTTCATAGTGCTGTGCTTAACCCTTTGCGCTACCAGGGAGGCCCCTTAATTATGGTTTTGAACCCACCCAATTAGCTAATGGATATATGTGAATTATGACTCAGTGGGGTCCACATCCAAAAGGTAGTGTGTCTGTATGCTGGCGGTGAGGGGTGCCGAACAGGTTTACAAACATGGCTGTCACTAGGCAGGACAGAACTGTTACAAACCTGTGCCTGTCAACCCCCAAACTGCCACTGTGAGCCTAGAACCCAGGCTCAGGCGCACTCCAGGGCCAGCATTTTAGGCAAATTAGTTTCAGGCCTGTGCCCAGCAAATTCTAAAAAACGGGACAGATGGCTCATTCCACTTGGAATAGACACCAGCACGCCCCGGTGTAGGACGGGAAGCACGCAGTCTCGAAATGTGCCCTATTTATCTCTACATCATGTACAATGTCATAAACCAAGGTTACCTACCCAGTTTAAAAAAAAAAATGGAGCAGAGCCTCCCTGGTGGCACAAGGAGGTAAGTCTCAGCCACTGAAGCAGGAGTTCCACTCCTGGCCAGGGAGCTTCCCACATGGCACAGCAGACCTGTCCTGTCTCCCCACTGCTCCCCTCAGCAGTGGATTTCAGTGGATCCGCCTCTTCTGCTGCCCACTCCATTTCTCATGAATCCTCTCACCCCCTCCCTACACCCCAGCCCTTTAAAAAAAAAAATGGAGCAGGAAAATATAGGGTAAATACTGTTTGGTGAGAGCCTTCCTGGTGGCGCAGCAGTTAAGAGCTGCACTGTGGAGCATGTCGACAGTGGAGATGCAAGTTCGACACCCGGCTGGGGAGATTCCCATATGGCACAGCAGACCTCTCCTGCCTCGACCGCTGCTCCCCTCAGCAGTGTTATTTCTGTCGATCTGCCTGTTCTGCTCCCCACTCTGTCTCTGGTGAACCCTCTTGCCTCCCCACACCTCTGGTCTGTACCCCAGCTTGCATGCATAAATAAATAAATAAATCTTAAAAAAATACTGTTTGCTGGAACTTGTCCCAGTGACATGCTCTTTATGTATCCAGGGCACACACGGGTGGCACATGCAACATGTTACATACATATGTATGTACCACTTTAAACAGTTACCCCTCATCATTCAAATTTCATACTCTAAAACTCATTTCAACTGAATCCCCCAAAAGTGTCAGGCAGAAAATTGGGGCATGAAGAGTCATTGTGAGGGAAATAACGCACTCCCAGTTCCATTAAAAAAATCCCAACCTATTTCCCCAAATAGCATCAAAACACTCCAACACCTATATAACAACCCACCCAGGGCTGTGACATGAGCGAGCACTGAAAACACCAATGACAGCCGACCCTGGAACAGGAAGGGGTTAGGGGGGCACAGTAGAAACTCCATTCTCCATCTCACCTTCAACACAGAAGGGCACCTGCATTGAGAATAACACCAGTTTCTAGCTCTCTGTCCAAAGCTCAGTCTGCAACTTCGTATTATCAGAATGTTCATTGTTTCCCTGAAGGCTGCAGCTTTTTGTAAGTTTGCTGTGGCTGAACCAAGGGAGAAAGTTTGCACGGACTCCTACAGAAATGATTCCATCAAAGATTGAAGCCCCTTTCTGCTGTAGGCCTGAGTGGTTGCTGTTGAAATGAGCAAGTTCACAAATGCTGGGAAGGTGGTGCTGGTCCTGGCTGGACACTGCTGCAGACACGGATGGTCATCGTGAAGGACGCTGATGACAGCACCCAGACCACCCTTACAGCACGCCCCGGTAGCTGGAGTTGACAGCTCTCCCGGAAAAGTGACATAGGCCAGGGACAAGGACAAAATCACCCAAAGGTCAAATATCAGGTCTTTTGTGTCAGTTTATAACTACAGTTACCTTAAGCCCACAAGGCACTCTGGGTATCCCCTGGGACAGAACTGACCTCAACCAGGATGTCTTCAGAGATCCTGCTTGCAAACACAAGGCTTGACAAGAGACCAAGGTCAAGTTCCAGGAGAGTACAAGCCCAGCAAGAACATCAAGAACAGATGCTTCTTCTAGAAGCTGTGATCTTAGATTTGTTTCGTCATTAAAATTAAAAAAAAAAAAAAAATTGAGGAGGTGAGGAACGCTGCGAGCTTCCAGAGAGCAGAGTGATCTCGGAACGCAAAGAATTTCTTTGGCTCAGCTTCCATGGAAGTTTGTCAGTGACCTGTGTTCCTGAACTGTGAATCATTAATTTCGGGGTTAAGGAATTTTTTCTCTTGACAAATAAGCAATTAACAAAAAAAAAAAAAAAAAAAAAAAAAGAGAGAGAGAGGGAGAATTCACATATTTTGACTCCCACCCTATCTGAACTACCTCCCTTATAGTCAATGAACACAATTTGTGTGTTCCATGTATTATATACTGTATGCTTAAAATAAACTAGAGAGAGGCCCATTGAGAAAATCACAAAGAGGATCTCCCTGGTGGCCTAAGGGTTAAGTCTCAGGGCTATCACTGCTATGGCCTGAGTTCAATCCCCCACCAGGGAGCTGACCCACATATGGCGCAGCAGACCTCTCCTGTCTTGCCTGCTGCTCCCCTTAGCAGTGTATTTCAGTAAATCTACCTGTTCTACACTCCACTCTGTCTCTGGTGAATCCTCTCACCTCCCACACCTCTGGCCTGTATCCCAGTTCTTCTATTAAAGAAAGAAATAAATAAATCTTTTAAAAAAAGAAAGAAAATCACAAAGATCATCGATGGATAATTGCATCAAGAGGATGTGGTATATCCACACCATGGAGTATTACAGTCATGAAAATGGATGAAATGTGGCCATTTTCAACAAATTAGAGGGAACCTGAGAGAATTATGTATAGCAAAGTAAGTCAGAAGAGTAACAACAAACACTGGACATTTACAAGTCTGGGTTAAATGAGCATAGCTCTTATTGGCTATCCATGCTCCTGAACAGGTAGTTATGAATTTCTCACTATGAGTCATACAAATGTTGTAAGATAGGGCCTTCTTGGTGCCCTAGGAGTTAAGTCTCAGTGCTATCACTGCTATGGCCTGACTTCGAGTCCCGGCCAGGGAGCTGACCCACATCGCCCTGTCTGGCCCGCTGCTCCCCTCAGCAGTGGATTCCAGTCAATCCGCCTGTTCTGCTCCCGACCCTGTCTCTGGTGAGTCCTCTCACTCCCCTCCCCCCACACCTCTGGCCTACAACAGTTTTCTATGCATAAAATCTTTAAAAAAAAAAAAAAGAAAAACATTAGCTGCATCACAGGTTTCTCAAACCCTCTGTCATAAGCACATAAGCACCCCCACAGGTCACCACCCTCTGAGTTCTCTCACCCTCCACCTGTTCTAGGTCTTCCTATAAATGGATCTGACCGGTCAGTACTGCTTCCCACTCCTTCACTCAAAATACTGTCTGTGCCAAATTGAATAGACCAATACTTTATAGCTGAATACCGTTCCATCCCATGAATGATTGGACCAGTTAAGCCAACTGATTTGTTTCCAAATTTTGGCAACTATGAAGAAAGCAGCTGTAAATATTTGTTTACCGGATTTTGTATCAAATTTTCATTTCTCTTGGGTAAATACCCAGGAATTTGTATGGTATGTGTATATTTTAAGGCAGTAAGAAAATGCCCAGGTTTTCCAAAGTAAACAGACAGTTCTGCCTTTCCACAAGCATCTCACCAAGGGATTGGTGGAACTGTCCAAGTCCCCGGGACAAGCATGGCGCACACAGCCCATCGCGGCCAAAGCCCTGCCCACCAGACAAGCTCCGCCCTGCACCACACCCCTCCCAGGGGTCCTTAAAGCAGGCCCCACCCACAAGCCAATGGCCCTGGGCCCAAGCCCCGCCCACTCACCAAGCCCTTCAGGGTCCCCATCCCCAGGCCTCTGCCACCCACAGCCCTCTCCAGCTGGTCCTGGAGACAAAGTACTAGGGACCCCGCGGAACGCAGGTATTCCAAATGCTAGAATCCTGGACCCCACTGGGGTCCCCGTAGAATACGGAATACTATAGGCAAAAACACGGGAAAACTCATACCTAAATTCTATAATGTCTAAGCACTCACTGACCCCGAGTATGGCTGGTCTTTGCTTGCTGCCTTTCTAATAGGCGCGTGCAGTGGCATCTGAGTGGTGCCTTTCGATGATCAGGTATTTTATTTCAAAAAAGTCTAATTTGTCATGCTTCTTTATTTTTCCCTGTTGTGGCTAGAGCTTTTAGTTAAAACTTACAAAGGTCTGATTAGATAACTTGGTCATTTCATTGCCCAAAAAAATGTCTTCTGGAGTGACAGCAGTATTTGTCCAAATCCCCTCTTCCCCCCGTAGTTCCCAGGAGTGTTCCTGTAACTATGGAGGGAATAGAGGAGACCTGGGGCCAGGGCGGGATATACCTGGAGAGTCCTACAACCCCATCCCCCCCGCCCCACACACACACATCAGAGACAACAACCACCAAAAACAACCAGCAAAGGAGCCAGGTCCACACCCGGAGAGCCGTCCTCGGAAAAGAGGGAAGAATCTCAAGAGATGACCTGAGACTTGAGACCTGTGCGGAGACGAGGCCAGGCAAGCCCCCGGGGTGCTGTTGCGCCACCTTGCCCCTTCCTAATTTGGGTGGGGACAGCAGCTGAGGACCAGGGAGGTTTGGGGAGACACACAGGTACACATACATCTCCCAGCAGCGAGCCCTTCCAGATCTGCTGTTTGGGGAGGGAGGCGGGAGCCTCTGGCTCCCTAGAGGCTGTGGGCAGTGCCCCCAGAACCCTGTTTGTCCTTTAATCCATCTCACATGCGCCTGATGTCCAGGTGTCCCATTGGGGCAGGGATGGTCCCACCAGAGTTTACATGACCGATTCCTTCTCACAGGGGTCGGCATCACTAGCTGCTCCCGGGCAGCGTTTGAGGAGGGGGTTCCCCTCCTCGGTGGAGACTGGCAGTGGCAGAGGCATCTCACTCTTCACCTGGATCAACTCGGGCACCGAACTCTGTGACTTTGAACGGTCCACATAATTTTGGAGGAGCCCCGCCCCAAAGGCGTCGCCTTCCACATTGAGGACGGTACAGGATCGGTCCCTGAAGGTGTAAGGGTGACAGGGAGGTGAATGGGGGGGGGGGGCAGGGCCCCCTCTCCCTCTGGAATCTTGAAGCACCCATCACACCCTCCTTTGCTCCATCATTCCTTCACTACCTTCCTTCCATTTTCTACCCCTGTTCTATTCCTAGCCTAGTTCATCCCTCCATCTTCCCAGAATCCCAAATAGCCCTTCCTTTTAGACCCTCAAAGATCTCTCTTCAACTCAAATCCCAGAAACTCCATACCCCCTTCTTTCCTCTGGAATCCCAAAATGTTCCATGTTATTTTCTCTGTCCTAGAGAATCTCCGGGAACTCCCCCTTCATCCTCCCTGGACCTCAAGTGATTCTTTCCCCACAAAACAACGGGAACTTCAAAGTCATCCCTCCCTCTCTTGGGAGCCCAGAAGACCATACTCCTTCTCCCCCCCAGCTCAGGGCGTTCTTTTCCCCAGAATCCAAAGGATCTCCCTTCCTCTTCAATATAGTACATGGCTGTTAGTTCTCAAGGGTGCACACCTGAAATCTGTTATATTACAAAGTTATTTAAAAAAATTTTGCAACAAAAGTGGATGAATAAAAGACATACACACACACAACTCCACAGTCCCAGAGGCTCTGGCTCGTCCCCTTTCCCCAGGGCACCCCTGAGCCCCCAGAAGTCAACCCGCACTTACACCAGCCAGTCCACAGCCAGGATCAAGGAGATGTAGTGAACGGGCAGGTTGATGGCCTCAAGGATGATGGCCAAGGTGAGGACGCCTCCAGCAGGGATGCCCGCAGCGCCCACGCTGGACGCCGTGGCCGTGACCCTGGGCGGACAGAGGGGCCGTCAGGAAGAGGCCCTGTGTTGGGGAAGCTGCCAGAGAGCGCTTCTTCCCTTGGCCTGTGTCCATTCTCAGGGGAGGGTCAGGCGGTGGGGGTTCCTAGTGGCGCCCACCCCCTACTCACAGGATAGTGATGATATTCACGAAGTTCAGGGACTGCTTGTTGAGCTGTGCGATGAACACCGCGGCTACGCACTGGAAGAGCGCCGCGCCGTCCATGTTGACGGTGGCGCCGATGGGGAGGATGAAGCGGCTGATGTGCTTGGCGACACCGTTCCTCTCCTCCACGCACTTCATCATCAGCGGGAGCGTGGCGGAGCTGCGAGGGACCTCGACTCAGTGAGCTCCACAGCCAGGCCCAATGGCCCCGCCCACACTCAAGCCCCGCCCATAGCACCCCACCCTGCCTAGACCCTGCGTGCCGTCCCTCAGACCTGGCCTCACAGACAAGGTCCATCACACCTGGTCTAAGTCCTGCTTGCTCTCAAGCCACGCCCATAGCACCGGGGCAACCTGGATCCCCCAGCGTCTCCCTGCATCACGCAGCTTGTCATCCCAGATTCGAGCTCCGCCCTGCAGTCTAGCCCCACCCACCTCCCCAGACCACCCGGCCAGCCCCGTGCTGATACAAGCCCCGCCCACCAGCCTAGACCCTCACTCCCATGCCTCCTTCCCTTGAACCCAGCCCCTCCTAGCTCTCCAAGTCCTTCCCTTTCTGGAGCTAAGAGGCACGAGGGATCCCCAGAATGCAGGCATTCCGAAATGCAAAAACCTGGAAGCCCTGCGGGTTACTGACTGCTACTCCTCAAACTACATGCGAAATTCATACCTAATTCTAAAATGTCAGCGAGCTCTCTGACAGCCCCACCCTGCATCTCCACTAACAACAGACCTCAGCCAAGAATTACTGAATTCTTGGGGATGCTGCTGTGGAGAAGGCGGGGTTCTGAGGGAGCAGGGCCCTTTCCTTCCCAGAAGGAAAGGCTGGGGTTTCATGAGGTTGGATCCAGGGTGGAGAACTAGGGTCCCCCCTGGGCTAGGCCTTGGCCGGGAGGAGGGGGCATCTCAGGAGGGGAAGGGAATCTAGGACCTTAGGAGGAGCTGACAAAAGGTATGGCGCCGTGCCCCAGGCATCTCAGGGGTCTTCATACATCTGCTGCGCTCCCCAAGCGCCTGTGCTGGCCCCAAGGCTCACCTGGAGGAGGTCCCGAAGGCCGTGGCCAGCGCCGTCATGATGCCCCACAGGAAGCGGTAAGGATTTTTGCGGGTGAACAGGAAGTAGATGAGGGGCAGCACCAGGAGCCCGTGGATGGCGTGGCCCAGCAGGCAGCACAGGATGTATTTGCCGAGGCTGGCGAAGAGCGCCCCGACATCCTCCATCTCCACAATCTTGCTGGCCACCAGGAACAAGATGCCCACCGGGGCATACCTAAGGGCCAAGGAGCGACAGAACAGCCTCTGACCACGCGCCCCTGGGCCAGGCACCGGGTGCGTCACATGGCCGCGCCGCTTCCCGGCTGCCACCGCGCGTGCCCTGAGCTTCAAGCACCTCCTCTATCCTGCCCGCCACTCACTCCCCTGGAAGCCAAGCAGCCCCACAGCGTCCAGCCGGGTGGCCTTCACCCTGCATCGGCTCTCTGAATGCCTGCATCCAGATTCGGACTTAACCCGTGAAGGAGAGCCGTCCTTCAGGCGTGGTCATTTACACCAGGGCGCTTGTTAGAGCAGCTACTATGGCTTAAACCAACACATCCTAAAGGAGAAAAAGGCCATCCTCATGTCTTTATGACAGCTCTTGGCGGGGGGGGGGTCCTCCCTGGTGCTGCAGGGGTTAAAGTCTCGGCACTATCAAGCTATCAGCATTCACTGCAACCTGAGTTCGATGCCCGGCCAGGGAGCTGACCCACATGGCGCAGCAGACCTCTCTCTCCTGTCTCCCCGCTGCTCCCCTCAGCAGTGTATTTCAGTCAGGCTGCCTGTTCTGCTCCCCACTCTGTCTCCGGTGAATCCTTTCATCCCCCACACCTCTGGCCTACACCCCAGTTCTTGCATGCATAAATAATAAATCTTAAAATACAGGTACAAAGGACGTAGGATGTGCGGAGTCCTTGAACACCACTGAACCTTGACCCCGAGCCCCAGGCAGGAGCCCCTACCAGCGTCTCCCACAGCTGATGCTGAACGAAACAAAATCGAATTGGCCTGTAAAACAGGGGTGACGATGCCGCCACCCTGGGAGGAACGTTGGGGGCTGAAGTGAGACGCCAGCTGAAAGGAGTTGAAAGCTTTTTGTACACAATAAGTGATCTATAAACTTCTGGGCTTATTAGCAGCCTCTCTGGGAGTAAACATCCCAGGGGAGCCTACTGCTCCCCCGATGATGGTTTCCCTGACTGCGTGATCTAGACGATACTTCTCTCCTTGGGGAACAGAAGAGAGGCACCATTTCCCAGCCCCCTCTGCAGCTCAGTTTGGGCTAATGCCCAAGTTCTGGCAGGTGAGATGTGCCAGAAGTTATAAAAGCAAAGGACTGGATAAATATTAGCTATTATTGTTTACTGTACACATGTAATAGGTCAGGCTCCATTCCAAGAACTTTACCTGTATTAACTAATTTGTGCCTGGTGCTATCAGCCCCTTTTTCCAGATGGAGAGACTGGGGCACAGAGGAGTCAAGTAACTTGTCACGGGGCACACAGCCAGGAAGGCAACCCAGGCCACCCCGCTGCAGAGCCTGCTCTTACCCTCCCACCATCCCGTCTCTCCTGCAAGACAGTTTTAGCAGTCAAGGCACGGCAGCTTCTGATGTCGGCTGCCTTGGAATGAGGGCCTGAGGGAGAGGGCCGAGGGGCAGGCTGGGTCCTGAGAATCAGGGTGCGACCAGGCAGAGAGGGAACTGGAGAAGGGAGCTCAAAGGGAAGCCAGAGTCCTCTGTACATTTTCTCTTCATTCTCTAGGGTCATTTAATAAAACTAATAATGATCCAAATTTTGGCTCATGTTCAGGGAATGCTCAGTAAGTGCCAGGCATTTAAAACACCTTCTTAAGTACTTTTATCTTCATGATCACCCTCTAAAGTGAGCACTACATTTTTATTTAAAGATTTATTTATTTTTGCATACAAGCTGGGGTGCAGGCCAGAGGCGTGAGGTGGCAAGAGGGTCACGAGAGACAGAGTGGGGAGCAGAACAGGCAGATCGACTAAAATACACTGCTGAGGGGAGCAGCGGGCAAGGCAGGAGAGGTCTGCCGCGCCATGTGGGAATCTCCCCAGCAGGGCATGGAACTTGCCGCAGCTGCCAACAGCTCCACAGCACTGCGCTTAACCCGTTCCGCCACCAGGGAGGCCCCTAGTGGGCACTACTTTAGACCACGGAGCCAAAGGCAAACATCTGATTACATCTAAATCTCTAAAAGTGAGTCACATTGTGGCCATGGCTACTGTTATCTTCCAGTAAGATCAGAAGGTGTCTGAGCGCTTGTGGAATACAGCAGTGTCCTCGTTTTATAGCTGAGGAAACTGCGGCCCAGAGAGGGTAAAGCACTTGCCCCAAGTCACACAGCCAAGAAATGGTTGATGTTGGTTCCAAAGAGCAGGAGGGTGGCCTCATCTCATACTCCCACCGCCTCTCCCCTGAGCCCCCACTCACCACATGATCCAGGAGACCAGCACCATGGTGGCATCGTTGAAGGAATTGAAGAAGCGTATGAGCAGCTCGCCCTCAGGCCCCAGCTTCCGCAGGGCCACGCCAAAGACGATGGCAAACACCACCAGGCCCAGGATGTTCATGCTCTCCACCTCTCCAGGCACAGGCACCTTTGAGCAAGAAACAGATGGGGATGGGAAGAGGGAGGTACCTGGCAACCTGCATAGTCACTGAGGGTCTGTCCTGGGCACTGGCGGGACCCAGCAGAGATAAGACACCTCCTTATCTCTTCCTTCCAAAGCTCACAATCCAGGTGCAGGGGAAACAGGCTTGTGACCAGGGCTGGAATGGGGGAACCCCAGAGGAATATGAAAATTAAGAGGGTATTCTAGCTTGGGGAGGGTGAGGAGGGGTCAAGGAGGGCTTCCTGGAGGAAGGGGCTGATTCCAAAGAGCAGAATAGAAAGGGTGAACCAGATAAAGGGCAACAGAAGGTTCTAGAGAGCAAAATCATCCAATGGCCTAGAAATGAGAGCAACGTGGGCATATGAAAGAACAGAAAGAAATCCACCATGGCTGGAAGGAATGAGGGGGGCAGAATCACAAGATGAGCCTGGGCAGGGCCCCGCGGGCTATGGTAAGGAGCTGGGATTTCTTGGAGGGAACTAGGGAGCATGGCAGAGCTTTGGGCAGAAGGGAATGGGCAGGTCAAGGAGGAGGCCAGGGTAAGATGGGGTGGGGAAAAGGGAGAAAAAGAATCTGGTCAAGGTAGGACTGTGGGGAGGGACAAGAGCGAGCAGAATAGAGATGTCCAGAAAGGCAGAGATTGAGGGGCTGCAGAGAGTTTAAATCAAATTCCACACCAATTGTTGGAAGATGGAAAGCAGACAAATCTGGGGGGTTGGGGGAGACAAATCAAAAAGGCACAAAGTGGGGGTGAGGCCTCCACGGCCCTTCCCTAGCTCTCACCTTCACAAGGTTTCCGCTGATCTCTTTCTCTTCATAGGAGGTGGAGTACTGCAGAGAGAATTGGGGCGAATCAAGGTCCCTTTCACTGAGGCTCCCCCACACCCAGTACTGGAACCAACAAAGCTTAGAGTCTGTCCTAGGCATCTCTTAAATTTCATTCCATCTGGGGCCTCCCTGGAGCTGTCGGCAGCGGTGACGCGAGTTTGACGACCAGCTGGATGACCAGCCGGGGAGATTCCCACATGGCGCGGCAGACCTCTCCTGCCTCGCCCGCTGCTCCCCTCAGCAGTGTAATTCTGTCAGTCTGCCTGTTCTGCTCCCCACTCTGTCTCTGGTGAACCCTCTCACCACCCCGTGCCTCTGGCCTGTACCCCAGCTTGTATGCATAAATAAATAAATCTTTAAAAAAAAAATTTCATTCTATCTGGCTGGCAACCCCACTGAGATTGGATACTCATGCCCCCATTTTCCAGAGGCAGAAACCAAGGCTCAGAGAGGTAAAGGCACTTGTCCAGGGTCACACAGCAAGAATGGTAACCCAGAGGGGGTCTGGAACCCGTAATCTTGTTTGTCAAGATGGGGCATAAATCAGCTTCCAGGTCGAACTGTAAACATATGGGCAAGTGTTTTTCCCAGTCACCTTCCAAACTGAGGTGCTGAGGCCTGCAACTCAGTCTTCCCCCCATCCACCCCCGGGGACACCGGAGGACTCACTGAGCGGAAGGCTGCAGACACCAGGTTGGAAGGGAAGATATTTCTGCAGAGACAGACACAGGAGGGGTTGTTAGACACCACAGGGGGCGGGGGGGAGAGGAAGGGGTCAGGGGGTGGGAAGTCTCCATTGGCCTCTTGAGCACAGGGGAACCTTGGAGGCCACGTTGGCACCCAAATGTGGCTGGCACCCAGGGCTCTGACAGGTTCAATCAGGCAGAGTTGATCTGACCTGCACACATTTTTAGGGTGTGGAAGTCTGAGCTGGCCTCCTGGGCCCCCAGATGGCTGCTGTTTCAGCCCTGAGGGACTGAGCATGGGGGTGAGGAATGCTGGCTTCCCAGGCAGGCAGGGGCAGCATCACTTGGGGCCTCAACTCCGCCCCCTGCAGCAAACTTAATACCCTGAGCATCTTGCATCAGCCACTGCCCCAGAAATGGGGGGGGCTGGCTGGGGGGGTCAGAGGGTGCTGGGAAGACCTGGGTGTGCTGAAAGAGGCAGCGACAGAGGGTGATAAGAGGTGACTGTGCCACGCATGTGCATCTGTGTTGACACAGCCACTGTCGTGTAAAGTGTCCGAGTGACTCAGTAATTCCCACAGAGCGACTGGGGGAGCTGGACGTTGGCTTCACGTCATCTCGGGGAGACAGAAATACCAGCAAATGCAGCCACAGGCACTGTAGCAAGGGCGCCACAGACGTCAACTTACCTCATCCCCCCAGCTCTCAGGGACCCACACCATCATCCTCACTTTACAGAACAGGAAACTGAGGCACAGAAGGGCTGCGAAGTGGCAGAGGTGGGATTTGAACCCAAGCCAGCTGGCTGCCTCGTCCTAAAGGCCGGGCTTCCCCACGTCCTCCTCACAGTGAGGTGGTGCACTGTGGGTTGTTTTCGGGGTGTTGGTATGAGGGAGACTGTTCAGACACATGGGACACCACTGGTGTGTGACCAGGTAGGGATGAGGGTGAACATGAGTGTGTGGGCGCTCACTCTCAGGTAATCCCGTGAGCAGCTGTTGGTGCTAAAGGGGTGTTAGTATCATTGTGTGTGTGTGTGTGTGTGTGTGTGTGTGTGTGTATGTGTGAGAGAGAGACAGCTGGTGTAAGGCCATGTCCTGTGAGCTGTGACAGGCAGGGCTGGGTGTCTTCGTGCCTGTGTCCAGCTGTGTGTCAGTTGCTCGTGAAGATGTGTGGCTCTGAGGGGCTGGCCAAGTGCAAGCTGCATCTGTTTTGTCTGCGCAGGGTGTGGGAGGGTGGGGGGCCTCACACAGAAGCAGCAGACCAGTGGGTGTGCCGTGCGCAGGTCGGCCTGTTTCCAACCAGGCCAGACAGGGTTGGGCCAGGACCCAGCTAATCTCCCCCAGCCAGAAGGTGCCCACCCACAGCAACTTCTTGACGCCAAGCCTGGCGTAATGCCCCAAGAAGCCGATTCTGTGACTCACCCCACCACCCCGCACACCCACTTTCCAGGAAGCCCCCAACCAAGGTGAGGCACTGAATGAGCAGAGGCACCCAGGTAAGCAAAAGTCATGAGGACCCCCGGCAGCCCCCTTTAAAAGCCGGGAGGGCAGAAGCCAGAAGGAGGAAAAGAATCTGCCTCCCTTTCTAACCAGGCCCCTCTGAACAGCATGATGGGGGGGAGAGGGAGGAAATGGGGTGGAGAATCAAAGGTGGCAGGAACCTATAAAAGAGGAAGCCACAGGGGCCAGCTGAACTAGGCGGAAAAGGAACTTGAGAAAAAACTAGCAGTTTCCGTGGGACAAGTGACTTATGGTGTAGGGAGCCCTGGAACTGGGAAGAAGGTCAGGTGGGGGTCACTAGAATCTCCTCAGGTCCTTACTCAGGGGTCCCAATGCCCCCGTTCCTGGACTCATCTTTATCCAGAAGCCCCATCCTGCCCGCCCCCATCTAAATCCTTCCAGGGAGTTCCCCTCAGGGTCCTCTCCCCATTCAGAAGCCCCTTTACCATGCCTCAACCCACACCCGCCCTCCCCCATATGGCACTATCTTCCACCTCTAAGACTTTTTCACCGATCACCCTCATGCGGGGTTCCCTTAGGTACACAGGCAACATATTTACAAGCCTCTTTCCCCAGCCATGTGTTCTCACACTCTATACCCCAACCCTTAAGAGGCCAGAGCTCCCCACCTCCCCCAGCATCCCGTTTAGTTCTCCTAAGGTCCTCGGATGTCCCAGCTCTGGGGACCCAAAGCCTCCTGTCCACGTGGCCAAAGCACTTCCTTCCATTCCCCACCAAGTGGGCGGGGTCTCACCTCACAAGATCCAGGAACGAATCGAGCACCTCCTTGGTGGGGGCCTCTTCCTCGGTGCCTTTGGCCCCCATCGAGGTGTTGAAGGCGGCGCCCGGCTGCAGAACCAGCGCCAAGCCCACGCCGAGCGCCGATGCCATCAAAGTGGTGACCAGGAAGAAGAGCAGCGCCCAGGCGCCTAGGCGGCCGAGCGCGCTCGGGTCCAGGCTGGCAGCGCCGCCGATCAGGCTGCACATGACCAGCGGCAGGATGATCATCTTTAGCAGGCGCAGCAGCAACTCGCCGGGGAAGGCGAAGGCCGCCAGGCGCGCGGGATCCTGCGCCAGCGAGCCGCCGGCCGCTGACACCCCCAGCCCCAGCGCCACGCCCGCGGCCACGGCCACCACCGTCAGCAGCACCAGCAGGTTGGCCCGAAGGCAGCGGCGCACCTGGTCCCGGGAACGGCAGCAGCCGCCTCCTGTCGCGCTTGCGTCCTCCATAGGGACCAGCACTGGAACACCGTTCGCCGTGGGCTCCGCCGCGAACCCCTTGGGGTCCCCCTGAGGTGCATCGGCCACCATGATGAAACCCGGGGATTCCTTAGCGCCCGGAATCTGGAAAAGCTTGGGGCTCCTTCCCGCGACGCTCCTTCGAAGTGAGAGTTGAGCAACAGCGCCTGGAGGCTGGAACTTCGAAGAGTACCTTGGAGTTTGGATTCACCGCGCCTCGCTGCCCCGGCTCTCGCAGGCGGGAGTGTCGGAGATCGCAGGCTGGGCGCTGGGACAACTCCGCTCTTCCAGCTTGTGTCCGGGCGCCCCAAAGCAGGGAGAACCGGCTTCTTGGCTCTCGGGATTGGGAATACAGGAATTTCTCAGGATGGAACTTGGGGTCCGGAAGGCTGAAGGCGCCCACACGCCGGAGGTCTCCAAGAGGCTAGGTTCTGATGGCGCAGATCCCGGATGCCTGAATCCGGAAGGCGGGGACCCAGGATGCCTGGGTCCTGGAATCGGAAAGCAGGAAGCTTGAGTCTGGGGAGCTGGAAAGCGGAGCTCCTGGAAGAGGGGGGTCAGTCTCTTTAAGCCCCTGGGTGCGAAAGGCGGCGGCCCAGGATGCTGGGAGGCAGCGGCCTCTGGCCCTAAAGGGATCTCCCAGGCGCGCCGCGTGGCTTTTGAGCCCGCTTAGCGGAAGCTGCCAGGCTCAGGGGCGGAGGCGTGGCTTGAGAAGGCGGGGCTCCAATTCCGGGCGCCGATTGGGTGTCTTGCGTCTAGCGCCCTCCTGAGAAGGAGGAGCGGGACTGAAGCCCAAGGGGTGCTAATCACCCTTAGAGGGCAGAAAAACTATGACCACAACTAGGGCGGGGCTGGAGGGGCCGGGGCGTAAGAAAGATGTTTTTCCCACCCAAAAATTCGGGCTGCGGGTTGAGGCTGTTGAGCCACAGCGAGGTTCTCCTGAAAGTGGGGGTGACCTCCGGGTGACTCATTTGCAAGTCATTTCAGCCCGGGGCTCCTCGTCCGTCCTAATTTTGGTCTTGGGTCGCCTCTGAGAACTTCAATTCCTCAACTGTGAAAAAATGTAGATGATAAAAGTTCATCCCTCACGGGGTGGGTTTGAGATTAAAATAAAATGAAATGATGTATTTATTAATGCTCATAATTTTTAAAATGAATGTTCCCGGTCCTGATTCCCACACTTATTAATTAAAGGCAGTTCTCATGCCAACAGTGTCATCCTTTTCCTCCTAGGTACACAATTTGCAATCCATCTATTAAAAATCATAATTCAGTTTAATGACTTGGCTAAAGTTTTCACAAGCTCTTTCGGCCAAATATTCCACGCCTCCATAGTTTATTACGAAAATTTTTCAAATAAGCAGAAACGTTTAGTGATACATAGAAAGAGCTACATGAACTTGCTTCACCCCGCTACCATCTCGGAGGCAAATGGTACCACTATTTCTATTTCGCACCCAAACAAACTGAGGCTAGGAGAGGCATGACTTGCCGAGGTCATTCAATGACTGAGCCATGACATAACAAGACAGATTCTGCCTGACCCATAAATTTCCTTGCTGTAGAAGTAGCTTTGAATTCTGGAAGAGATCGTCAAGGCATTGCAACCAGCTGTTACATAATTGTTTCTTCCCCTCCCAGAAGATGATACAGGGCCCTACCCCAATACCTGCGGTTCTCTTTGTCCTTTCCTCCTTGACAATGCAGCTGACCCTAGAAAACACGGTCTGAACTGTCTCTTCCACTTCTACGAGGGTTTTTTTCTCTCTGAGGGTTCAGGTTCACATCCACCGATTTAACCACTCTCCGATATCCGTTTGCCGAACCGCGGATATTGGAGATCTGTGAAGGACTTGAGTGTCTTGCATTTTGGTATGGGGGGGGGATGGCTGAAATCAATCCCCCAAGACAACCAAGGAACTGCGGTTAAGTTTTGGGGTAGTCAAAATTTATATGCAGGTTTTCGACTTCGGAGATAGGGTGGGGTCCACACCCCAAACCCATTGCTGTTCAAAGGTACACTGTATTTCTTGACCCAGGTGTATTTCTGCACTTACTTCCCACTGTCTCCTTCTATGTGACACCTCTCAGCATTGCGCTGCATCCAAGTGGTGTTTTGAACGACTGAAGGAATGATTACTGAACAGACAGGGGCTGACAGAGGAGTTTGGACTTTATCCTGAGCGAAGGCACTGGGGTCACTCAGAGGGTGGGGTGGTTCAGCAAGATCTATGCTTGGGAACATTCCAGGCTCTTCTCAGTTCTGGGGCTTTGTGTGTTCCATTCTATTTGCCTGGAATACTCTTTCCCTAGACTTGGTCCTACCCCTTCCTGGCTGTGATGCCTCCTTTTCCAGGAAGCCCTCCCTGACTCTCAGACTAGTTCAAGCCTTGCTGCTGGGCTCACCCATCCCAGCCCTGCTCATTCTTCTGGTCACCTTCTGGGATAAATGACAAACTCATGGTATTTCAAGCTGCGATGACCTTTTAAGATCAACATTATAAAAGAAGAGAGTTCAAGAAAAGGGGAGTTCTTCTATGCACTGTTCCCTCCGGCATAGATTCACAGACTGGGTGCCTTCCCACTCCCAGAGTACAGGGGACCCGGGGATCTTAGGGCAAAGAGAGCCTGAGAGGCTCCAGCAGCAGGGTTTCAGATGCTTGGTCAGCAGTTGACTTGGCTATGGTGGGAAACTTTTTACCCTCTGGTGAGCAGGCCGCCCTCCAATGGAAAAGTGCCCCAGGCTGGTTGGACAGCGTGGGCAGGCTGTCTGGTCATTGCCCTCCCCCCTCCGAGCCTAGGGGTGCCAGACAGGGAGTCTGGATAGAGGGAAGAGGCTCCAGGACTCAGGCAACCCCAGAATCCCAGAACCTTCCAGAAGTGTGGGGTGGGTCCAAGCCAAGAGGTCTGAGGGTTTGGCCTTGGGATTGGCTAAGAGCGTCCCACCCCCTGCCCTTCTCAGGCCTGGAGGGGAATATAGACCACGGCCAGTCTCAACCAGTTTTCCTCTGGCTCAGCCAAACCTTATACCCAGATTCGGATGTAGTCATCGACAAAATAATAATAATAATAATAGCAATAATAATAAAGTTCTGGGGCTCCTGGAAGGAAGCGAGTGGAGCCAAGGAAGACTGGGCTGAGCTGTGGAGGAGCTGGACCCCACAAAGCAAGGAGCCTTCCCAGCCTCAGTTGGCTATCTGTAAAACGGGCATAGTTCTGAATGGGGTCCCTGAGAGGAGCTGGTCTCTGACAGCAGAGGGGCTGAGTAAACTCCGGCAGACCTGGGATCTAGAGCTCCCAGAGCCCACAGCCTCTCCTGTTCACTCACAGTCGATTTCATTCATTCAGCGACGTTTTCTTCTGAGCACCTACTATGTGCCCAACTCTGCATTAAATGGTCCTAGGGGACCAGCGATCACTGAGACAGACCTCTCTCCACCTGGCCTCAGTCTTACAGGGGAGACTGACTGTGACAGTGCAGAGTGAGCAGGGTGGTGAGGGGAAAGCCTAGAGCAGAAACCCAGCCTGGGGAATGCAGTCAGAGAGGTCATCCTGGAGGAGGAGGCACCTGAGATGAATTTACTTCAATTTTGCATTGAAGTAACGTTGGTTTATAACATTACCTAGGTTTTATGAGCTGACTATTGATGGATGGTAGAGCTGACCAGTGAGGGGGCAAGAAAAGGGTACAGGCAGGGCAAAGACCAGAAGTGGAGGCAAATCTGAAACTGAGACCAGTTGTATGTAGTTGGATAGAAAATCCAAAGGGGAAATTGCTGAGAAATGAAATTGGAATGGTGGACAGGAGCCAGCTCCGGTAACTAATGAAAAAAATTGTCAAATCATTCATTTAGCACCTAGTCCTACAGCTCCCTGGGTTCCAAGCAAACCTCAAAAGAGATTGAAGTCGGGCCTCCCTGGTGGCACAGCGGTTAAGCGCTGTACTGTGGAGCTGTCGGCAGCGGCGACGCGAGTTCGACGCCCGGCCAGGGAGAATCCCACATGGCGCAGCAGACCTCTCCTGCCTTGCCCGCTGCTCCCCTCAGCAGTGTATTTCTGATCTGCCTGTTCTGCTCCCCGCTCTGTCTCTGGTGAACCCCCTCGCCGCCCCACACCTCTGGCCTGTACCCCAGCTTGTATGTAAAAATAAAAAATAAATCTTTAACAAAAAAAAGGGATTGAAGTCAAATCCTAACACACCCCAGGAATGAGAGGAGAATGGGACTATTGACAAACACTTGCTCCCTCTAGAATTCTACTCCTTTAAGTGGTGTCCCTGGTTCCGAACACACGTCAGTCACCTGTATTTTCAAGCGTCATTTGGCAACCCAGTCATAGGGCGTGAAATCAATTGGTGAATCTCAAGTAGATGGTTAATGAAATATGAGCTATCAGAATTTACTGTAAAAGTAATTATTATTTTCTGACATTTTCCTGTACATGTCTGTGCACGCCTGTCCACACCTTCCCATGCTGCCAGTGAAATGCACTTTATAAAAAAGATTTATTTACGCATACAAGAGTTGGGGTCTAGGCCAGAGGTGCAGGGTTTGGGGGTGAGGTGGGAGGACTCACCAGAGACAGAGTGGGGAGCAGAACAGGCAGATCAGAAATACACTGCTGAGGGGAGCAGCGGGCGAGACAGGAGAGGTCTGCTGCTCCATGTGGGAAGCTCCCTGGCTGGGGATTGAACTCGTGCTGCAGTGACTGTGGACAGCTTCACAGTGCTGAGACTTAACCCCTTGCGCCACCAGGGAGGCCCTGAAATGCACATTCTAACTTCTTTCAGGTCTCTCGAATTCAAAATAGTTTGAAAACACCTGGTCTCAGTTCTACATCCTGGTCTCTTTTTCTTACTCAGCATTCTCTTCAGATCTTCAGATTTTTCAGATTTCAGCTCCGGTAGCCCCTGCGTCCTCCAGACCCCCGCTGTCCCTCCATGTTCCCCCTGCCCCCCCCCACGGCCCCCTAGTAGCCATGACTGCTCTGGATGGTCACAGTCTGGGATGGGACTGGCCCCCACCATTGGGCTGTGGGGGCCGCACCTCAGCCACAGCTGCACCCCAGATCTCTCTGCACGGGGCCAGGCACACAGGAAAGACCCTGGAAACAGGGGTTGACTCCTTCAGTCAGGAAGGAAAGGAGGAAGCGGGAACTTGGGGACGTGGGGCGGAGAGGTTGCTTGTATTGGGGCCTGTGGGCAGCTGTTGGGGGTGGGGGTGCTGGAGGCCAGCCCAGACCTTCCCTGCCTGCCTTCCTATTTATTTATTTAAGAGCTGGCTGGTCTGGGCGGTTCTGCCTGCCTCCGGGCTACAAGTTGTCAGGTCCCCGGGGCTGCTGTAACTTGAGGTCCACAGGAGGGGTGTCAGGCACTGCCTCTGACTCCCCCTTGGATCCAGCCAATGCCCTGGGAGCTAGTCTCTGAGCAGCTGCCCTGCCATGTCCCCAGGTGCCACCCTGGGACCCCACAGCTGTTCTGAGGCTCAGGTGACCTGGGCAGAAAGACATTTGATGCTTCCAGAGAGGAATGGCCAAGGGAGTGGGGGGCAGGGGCACAAAGAGGTGCCTGCCCACACTGCTGACCTTCAGCAGACATGTCGTTGTGTTTATAATAGGACAAAAGTAGAATTTACCCCAGAGGCAGCGGAAAGATTAAACAAAAGCATGTGACAAAACCATGTTAGCAGAGGCCTGGGAGATGTAATAAGAGACACGCTTTTATGACTGTGATGATATTTCCTCTAGAGAGTCCTGGTCAGAGGTGGGCAAGGCCACACACTGGCCATCTGAGGGCAGCCAGTTCTGAGAGTGCATGACCCCGCAGACCGTTTGGGGTGACTATGTGTTACATGAGGACCAGGACATTGTGAGTCTGAAGACATTACCACCTCGGACCACCTGGGGCTGAGGCATCCCGGAGCCTGGAGTCACTCCTGACACTGGAGCCTCAGTTAGATCTCAGGTGAAAGTTCTGGAAAAGCCCTGCTTTCTGAGAGGCCTGTGGGGGGTGCGGCTAGGTTTTGAGAGGTGTTAGAATTTGCAGTCTGAGTGCTGATTAACAGGCCCTAGTCAAAGTCCTGCCAGAGCTGGGGGAGAAGGTCAGTATTTTCGGGGATGGGGAGGAGAGGGTGAAGGGGCTGCCACCTTAGGTTCCTCTGAGGCCCCAGCCCTGAGGGCACGTGACAAACCAGTGGGTCCAATTTCCTCTTGGGACAAACAGAAAAACCAGTGCCAAAGTCCCACAGAAATGACTGAAAGGGGCCTCTCTGGTGGCACAAGGGGTTAAGTCTCAGCACTATGAAGCTATCGGCAGCCACTGCAGCACGAGTTCAATCCCCAGCCAGGGAGCTTCCCACATGGCGCAGCAGACCTCTCCTGTCTCCCCACTGCTCCCCTCAGCAGTGTACTTCAGTTGATCCGCCTGTTCTGCTCCCCACTCTGTCTCTGGTGAATCTTGTTTCTCTCTCTCACTCTCAATCTCTCTCTCTCTCACACACACACACACACACACACACACACACACACACACACGTACCTCTGGCCTACACCTCTGTTCCTGTACACATAAATATATAAAAATAAATCTTAAAAAATAACTAGTGGATATTCATAAATTAAGCAAGTTTTCTGAGGTGAAGAGGGGGAGGGGGAGGGAGAAAGTGTCAAAGGGGCTCTAAGGGAGGAAAAACATAAAAGGAGGAAAGAAATAGAGGGGCCTCCCTGGTGTTGCAGCAGTTAAGTGCTGTGCTGTGGAGCTGTCGGCAGTGGCAACGCGAGTTCCAGTTTGACGCCCGGCCGGGGAGATTCCCATATGGTGCGGCAGACCTCTCCTGCCTCGCCCGCTGCTCCCCTCAGCAGTGTGTTTCTGTCGATCTGCCTGTTCTGCTCCCCACTCTGTCTCTGGTGAACCCTGTCACCACCCCATGCCTTTGGCCTGTACCCCAGCTTGTATGCATAAATAAATAAATCTTGGGGAAAAAAAGGAGGAAAGAAATAAAATCATATACTCTGTGACCATCATGGTCTGAATGTTGATGTTCCCCCCAAATTTATAGGTTGAAACTGAACCTCCAAGGTGGTACTTCAGAAGTAGGGCTTTTAGGAGGTGATTAAATTACAAGGGGCCAGTGTCAGTGCCTTTAGAAGGAAGCTCCAGAGTCATCCCTGGTTCCTTCCACTAAGTAGGGCTACGAAAGAGGGCCCTCGCCCAACCATGCTGGCACCCCAACCTCCGACTTCCAGCCTCCAAAAGTGTGAGAAGTAATGTTCTGTTTCTTCCACACAGTCTGTGTCTTCATCTCAGCCCAGATAGACGTTGGCCTTTTTAAAAAATTTATTTATTTATGCATACAAAAACTGGGGTGTAGGCCAGAGGTGTGGGGTGGTGAAAGGATTCACCAGAGACAGAGTGGGGAGCAGAACAGGCACATCCACTGAAGTACACTGCTGAGGGGAGCAGCGGGCCAGACAGGAGAGGTCTGCTGTACCGTGTGGAAGCTCCCTGGCCGGGGATTGAACTTAGGCCATAGTGGTGATAGCGCTGAGACTTAACTCCTAGGCCACCAGGAAGGCCCTGATTTAGCATTATTTCTTAACATCTTCAGCCTCTTAGTTTTGTGCTGCAGTATAACATGTGTAACGTGACCTTGGCCATTGGAACCATTCCTTTTAGTATTTATGCACACAGGTATGTATTTATTTTCAAGAAATATTTTCATTTTATTGATGGGGCCTTGCTTTATAACATCATGGAAGTTTTAGGTGTGCAGCATTGAAAACCGATGCAAATCTGTGGTGTTAAGTCCATCAGTAAAATCCAGTCTGTCCTTGGCCATACCATTGCCTCTTTCACCTAATTTACTCACCCCTCTCCCCCAAAGCCGTTATAAAGCAGACAATTCACTGGCATGGAGCTCATTCCCAGTGTTGTGTAACCATCACCATGATCTAGTTCCAAACTTCTTTCATCACCCTGAAAAGAGCAGCCAGGATGTGAACCCCCATTTTCCACTTCCAGAGCCCAGCAACAATTCCCACTCTCTCTCCATTGAAGAATTTAACAGGTGGGCTTAGAACTTGTTCTCTCCTTGGAGTTAGGCCCACAGGATGATTCGTAGATTTTTGGGCTATTAGCTAGGCCCAGCCAGGGCCTGCGGTCCAGCACCACTGTTTGCACAGTGGATTCTTTTTCCTGTCTAGAACTTCCCTTCACCTCGAGCTCTTAACCTCCTGGGACCAGGAGGGGCTGCCAAAGGGTGGTGGTGCGGAACAGAACAGAAATGACGGGCCAAGACTGGCCCCAAAGCCTGGGTCAAGCTCCTGGAGCCAGCTATGCCTGAAGCCAGCCACTGGATGATTTTTTTCACTGGGATGACTCAATCAATTCCCAATTTTGCTGAAAACAGTAACAATGGGGTTTTCAGTCTCTTGAAACAGAAAGGGGTTGAAGTGACACGGGTGGTAGACAAGAGGGAGTTAGCCTGGTGACAAGGCACTGAGAAGTAAGCTCCCAGGAATGGGGGAGGCATAAGCAGATAGGAGTGGGTGGGAACACAGCATACCCCAGGGGACAGACAGCAGGTCATCAAGGTGGCTGTAATGTGGAATTTACAAAGGGTCACGGTGAGGGCATGGTACAACCTGCCGGTTGCCAGAAAGTGAGGGGCAAGGTTGACTATGAAGTTCTTGAAGGATGGGAAGTCTTTGTCCCAAGAACAGCGGGAGCCGAACAGCGGGAGCCGATAAAAGGCTTAAGCAGCCGGGTGACACAATCAAGTTTGTGTTTTCAAACTAAGTGTCTTCACTCTGACCCATTTGCTGGTGGGTGTAGAAATCGGTGCAGCCTTCTCTGAAAGCCATTAGGTAATAGGCCTTAGTGTGATAGCCTCCCACACCCTTTGACACAGTCACTCTCCTCTCAGGGATTTATTTTACAGCTATGGTTGGAAACATGGGAAAGCACTGAAAACTTTGTGTCAGCGAAAGATCAGATACAAGAGTCCTCAGGGTCCATCAGGAACGAAGCAGCTGAACAAAGGGGATCTGTGAGAGATGTGTCTTTAGGCCGTCTTGTTATGTGAATGTTGGGGTGTGTAATCACACACACCTAGATCCTACACCAAGGCTGGTTGGCACAGCCTGTCAGGACCACTGTCATATATATTCAGTCTGTCAGTCACCGAAACCTCTTTAAATGATGCATGAATATATGTTACGGACTGTCCATGCCATGGAATACTACACAGTTTGACAAAAGAATGAGTCAATCTCTTTACTTTGTGGTGGTGTGCCAGTAAGTATTTAATCGCTGGCCTTCTAGGGAGGAGACAGTCCTGATTTGTAGCATCTGCCAATGTCTGTGGTGTAAATGCTCCTACTGTGGCTGATTTTAAGCTAACAATGTGACATCATTGAACACAGAGTTTGGAAGAGATGTGCAAAAGCCCACCAGTATGCTGTATTTCTACCAGGCATCTATCAGACACAATAAACTCAGATGAACTGTAGAGTATAGACAGAAATGAGATATATAATTAGGAAGCCAGAATTTTCAACTATTTAGTATCTTTATGCCTAATATAATTTATTGAATTGTGACTATATAATTTAATTTCTAGGAATGGCTATATTTAACTTGTAAAATTCCCAAAAGATTAGTAATAGGCTCTCATAAACTGTTAGGAGCCAGCCCCAGTACGGCACTGAGACATATTCAACACGAGAAATGCCAGTGTTTGGACAGGGTGGGGGCCTGCAGAACTCTATCTCACCCCCTCACTTACTCCTCTGCAGCCACACTGCTCTCCTTCCTGAATCAAGAACACATCAGACTCATGTCAACCCCAGGACCTTTGCACCTGCTGTTTGTTATGTGATTTCCACCCTGACCCCCAGATAATCACATAACTCGCCTCCTTACCTCCTTCAGTCTTTACTTCTTTGCTCAAATGTCATCTTTTATGGAGACCTTCTCTGACCACCCCATAAAACAAACTTTGCCTGTTTTGTGTTTTATCAACAATGCTTTCTGTGCCAGCTGACCTGCTGTGTAATGTTAAAATGCACTTTTCATTTTATTTGTCTACTGTTTGTCTCCCCCACCAGAATGCCAGGTCCATGGGGACACAGAATTTTGTGTTTTGTTCTCTGCTCCAGCCCCAGAACCTAGAACAGCACCTGGCATACAGAGGTACACAACGAACACCTGTCAAGTTAATAATACACTAGTATTTGACCACCTATGCCTGCGTATGATAGACAACCCTTGGGAGAAAATGCAAGAAACTGGAGTGCCTAACCCCCATGCTTCCATGACTCCTAGAAGGGGCGTTAGAGGGAGAGGAAAGGGGAGGCTTTCGCTGTCTCCCCCCTGCCTTTCGAACTCATGTGCCTTTAATTACCTATTAACATTTTTTCAAGTGTTCTATTAAAAATTACTGCCTCAGGCTGCTGGGGGAGCAGGGACATGAAGGAGGGTGAGCCTGGGCCACGAGGAGGCGGGGGTGGTGACCCTGGAGCAGGACCAGACGGGGCTGCCAAGCCTTGGTGGCCTGTTCCAGAAGGTCAAGCCATGGAATGTTCTTCATGAAGCCTTTAAAATGCTCAGGGAGGTGGGGCCTTTCCCTCGGCCCCACCCTCTGGCCCAACCTCTCCTAGGCTTCTGACAGGGGCTTCCCAAAAGGCACCTTGGCCACCCTCCCACATTCCTCCCCGCTCCCTACACCCCCCCCCCCAAAATAAAAAGATGCCATTAAGATTCCTGCTGCCTCCAACTGTCTGGAGAGATAAAAGCTCTGGGTCCTTCTTCACACCCCATGGCTGTAAGGTACAGGCTGACTCACACCCTGTCTTACCCCTCTCAACCTGCTCCTCTTCTCCACCTCACTCCTCCTTCCTCTTCCTCCACCACCCCGCCCTCTCTCTTTCTCACCCTCCTCCTTCCCACTCAATCTTTCCACCCCTTCTTCCCTTCTCCTGCCTGTTCCTTCCCCGCTTCCATCTTCTTTCTACACCCCTCCTTCCCCCTTCCTAAGTTTCCTCCCCCTCATTGCGTCCTCCCTTCTCTGGCTCCTCCTTCCATCCATGGACAACCTCCCCCAGGGCTTCTCTTCGCTCCACACCTTTGCCCATGCTGTTCCCTACCTTTGCCCATGCTGTTCCCTCTGCCTGGAACACCTTTCCCCTCCTCTTCCTCAGACTGTCCTTTCTGCTGGAGATCTCGGCATCCTTCCTGCAGTAACAAAGATTTGCCAGGCAGCAACTCTTTATCAGGCACCCTGCTGGGTGTTAAGAAGTAGAGGTCAAGGTGAGGTCACCTCCTAATTGGGAGTCAACAGAAACTAGAAAGGAGGGAATATTTTATTTATTTTTTTAAGGATTTATTTATTTATGCATACAAGCTGGGGTACAGGCCAGAGGCAAGGGGCGGCGAAAGGGTCCACCAGAGCCAGAGGGGGGAGCAGACCAGGCAGATGGACGGAAACACACTGCTGAGGAGAGCAGCGGGCGAGGCAGGAGAGGTCTGCCGCGCCATGTGGGAATCTCCCCAGCCGGGTATCGAACTCGCATCGCCGCTGCCGACAGCTCCACAGCGCAGCGCTTAACCGCTGTGCCACCAGGGAGGCCCCAGGAGGGAATATTTTAAATGAATTAAATGCTGCAAGAGCGATTGGTCTGCAGTCTGAATGAGGAGGAGCCCATCTGTGGGGACCCAAGAAGAGAGAAGCAGATGGAGGGAACAGCACATACAGCGGCTCAGAGATTGGAGATGACCTTGGAGCAGCTCCAGAATCAGAAAGCAGGCCAGGGAGCGAGGGAGAGTATCAGATATGGCTGAAGAGGTAGGTCTCTGTGTGCATTATAGACTGTGAGGAGCTTGGTGGCCCCTCCTCCAGGAAGCCCTCTTGAGTGCATTGGCTGCCTCATTCCAACCCTGTTCACTCTAAGTGAACTCTCTAGTCAATGGCCTGTCTCCCCCATTGTGCCGTGAGGGCAGGGCCAGGTCAGCCATGGAGGATACACAGCACGTGCTCAGTAAATGCTCTGCCCCCCTCCCCTCCCCAAGGAAGGCTGATCTTCTTGGCCTCCCTGCCTCCTCTCAGCCTCCTCCTCTTCCCGGCCTGGTGTTGGCATTCCTGAGCTCCCTGCCTGGCCACTCACGCTGGCTTCAGGCCAGCCTCTTTCATCCCATCCTCAAAGGCCTTCTGGGGAGGATTCTTAGCTCCAGTGCCTCTGACCAGGTCGCGGGCTCCACATGACAGCTGGGAAGTGGTCACATCAAACACTCTAAAGTGGCCGATCAAACACCTCCAGGCTGGCCCTGGCCTAGCCCGGGGCGGAGCAGGTGGAGAGGAGACTCGGAGTGTGAGTGTTCGGGTGCAGAATGGAGGGGAGATGGCAGGGCGGAGAGCCAGCAAAGGGCCCACCTGTTCCCCATCATCACAATAACCTGTCTTTCAGTGGCTGACTCCTTTTGTCCCAGGTGCTGGGCTAATTTTTAAAAAGGTGTAATTATTAATTGGAATAGGTAAGATATGGCCAGGGTGCCAAAGGCAAAAGTTTATAGGGAAAAGCATCTCTCATCCACAAATTTAAGAGCTTGGAAAAAACAATAATAAAAATACAACAATAATAATGGGCTTCTCTGGTGGTGCAGGGGTTAAAGTCTCAGTGGCCAGACACTGCAGCACTAGTTCGATCCCCGGCCAGGGAGCTTCCCACATGGCGCAACAGACCTCTCCTGTCTCCCTGCTGCTCCCCTCAGCAGTGGATTTCAGTGGATCCGCCTCTTCTGCTCCCCACTCTGTCTCTGGTGAATCCTCTCACTCACCCCACACACCTCTGGCCTACACCCCAGCTCTTGTACACACACACACACACACACACACACACACACACGCACACACACACACACAAATCCTGACCTACAGAATCTGGGGACATATTACAAAGGTTACTTTAAACTACTAAAGTTTGGGGTTGCTTATTACACAGCAGTGTAACTGGCACACCAAGAAATAGGAAGTTAGGTGAGTAGGTGGGTGGGAGAATCTGGGGAAGTTTTCTTCTCCTGGATTCTTAAGTTACTAAAAGTTCTAGGAAGCAACCTAAGTGCCCAGTAAATGGATTTTGAAAACGTCTATCAAGGGCCTCCCTGGTGGCGCAGCAGTTAAGCGTAGTGCTGTGGAGCTGTCGGCAGCGGCGACGCGAGTTCGACGCCCATCCTGGGAGATTCCCACATGGCGCAGCAGACCTCTCCTGCCTCGCCCGCTGCTCCCCGCAGCAGTGTATTTCCATCGATCTGCCTGTTCTGCTCCCCACTCTGTCTCTGGTGAACCCCCTAGGCACCACACGTCTCTGGCTCATACCCCAGCTTGTATGCATAAATAAATAAATCTTTAAAAAAAAGTTTGCAAATCTTTTAAAAAAAAAAAAAGTCTATCAATCCATGGGACAGTATTCAGCCACCACCGTTTCTGGGCACCATAATGCTGGTGGGAATGCCTGACCCTGTGCAGCAGGGTCAAGGGCGTCAGCAGGCAGTGAGAGACAAACCAGCGACTCTCATGAGCTTGTGCTCCACGGCTGGTTTCCGGTGGCTAATGGCGATGATGAAGCTACACTGTACATTGAAGTCGTGATCACAGGGCTGGGGAGAGCCCTGTGAACCTCAAAGTCCATCCCATTCATTCGGTTTTATTGTTCTCATGACCAAGCACAGCTGGCACCGTGCTCCCAGAGGAAGCAAGACACAAACACACAGGAGGAAAATCCCTGGAATTCTTTGTCCAGGCATGTAGTACACACGCACAAGTAAGGTGACTCAGTGGGAAGGTGGGATGGCGTGCTGACACGTGCTACAGCTCAGATGGACGCTGAAGACATTATGCAGAGTAAGCCAGGCACAGAAAGATCAATTTTGTATATTCCACTTATATACGTTGGCCCAGAACAGGCAAACCCCCAGAGACAGAAAGGGGGTTCGAGGGCACTTGGGGCTGGAGGAGAGGGAAATGGGAGATGTGTTGAATGGAGACCGAGTTCCTGTTGGGGGTGACGACAAAGTTCTGGAAACCGGCAGTGTGGCGGTTGCCAAACTGTGAATGGACTTCATGCCGCTGAATTGCACATTTGAAAACGATTAAAATGGTAAATATAATAGAATTGAAATATTGATACTAATAAAGTATTAATAAAATCATGTATATTTGACCACTCTTAAAAACTCTTCAGGGGTAATGGAAAAGTGATTGGGCGTGGGGTAGGGGGTGGGGGATTTGGAGGATCTAAGATGTCCTAGCTAGCTTCTGGCCCCCTAGAGGTTGGTGGTCCTGGGGTTAAGGTGAGCCCGTCTCCGTGGGTCGGGATTTTGCTCCAACTACCCCGTGAAGCCGGGGCACCCCACCGCAGGCAGATGGGGTGGGGCCTTCCCTCTGAGCCTGATGAGTCAGAGGGAGTAAGGGAGTTGAGGGCGCTGCCAGGCTCTGAGCTGCGTGAGGACAGAGAGGCCGTGCGTGGGATGGCAGAAGTGAGAGAAAGCAGCTGGCTTTCTGGGGTGGAGGTCTTGGTGGGGTTGAAAGAGTTTTGGGGTCTGGATGCTAGATGGAGGGGGAAAGCTCCCAGAAAGCTCCAAACGGTGGTGCTGATGGGGGCTGCAGTGGAGACTGTGGAAGCAGAGAGCAGGATTGCTGGGTGTCAGAGGGGTCTGTTCCCGTGTTGGCGTGAGGGGGCCAAGGGAGAGAGGTCAAGGCACTGAGGAGCCAGTGCTCTGGCAGAGTGAACTTTGGATACGAAATGCCCCCCACGCAGGGCAGGAGTGATAGGAAGCAGAGAACTGAGGCCCAGAGGCGGCAGCCGCCATTGATTGTAACCTGTGACCCTTGGCAGGTGGTCGAGGGCGATGAGTCTGTTTCCCAGTGGAAGGTTCAGCTCTTCCCGTGGTGCTATTTTTATCTCACATCACTCTAATTCCCCCCAAAGGGCATCTGGCTGGAACAGACCGGCCATCCTCTGGATGTTGCATTGTCATGGCAACCACATCTCATCGCTTAGGGCAAAAGGGTGGGACCTGGCTTCCATCTCTATGGAAACAGCCAGGCCCGCACCCTGGAAGGGGCACGCCCTCATCTGGACCAGGAGGTCCAGATGGACCAGGATTCATCCTCTTAGGGACCTTACTCCTCCTCCTCTAGGAAGCCTACCAGGGTTGTTCCAAATCTCTCCTCTCTTAGATCTCTGATCTTGGGAGAAGAGGAGGAAGCCACAGGGGTGAGGTCAGAAGAGGATGTCTGAGAGTTCATGGGACAGATAGACCATCAGGGGAAAAAAATCCATACCATTTATTCACTTCACACATTTATTGAGGGTCCCCTATGTGCCACGTGCGCCGGCACCCAGTCTTCTCAGAACATCCTTTCTAGTGGTATAGGAGACAGGAGAGAGCGAGAGAGCGAGAGCACGTGAGAGAGCGCACACAGTGAAATAGAATGCAAGTCACAAGGTAATGTTTATGTTTCTGGTGGTGACAATAAAAAAAATAAGAAATAGGTGAACTTGATTTTAATAATACAACCAATTACAAGAAGCAGGATCATGGGCCCCAAAGATGTCCTAATTCCCTGGCCCTGTGAATGTGCTTCCTTACACAGCAAGAGGGACTTCACAGAGGTGGGTAAGTTCAGAAGCTTGAGGTGGGAAGTTTATCCTGGATCAGGGTTCCTGGGAGCGGTGGAAGGGGCAGGAGAGTCGAAGAGGCAGCGAGAAGTGAAGCTGTGGTCTGAGCAGCCATCATGGAAGCCTCTGCCTTATTGGGAAAAGCCTGCGTGCTGATTGCTTGTCCGCAGGTTTGCATTTGGGGGCTTGGCTGTCGGTTCCAGGTTGCTGAAATCTTAGCGCCAGCACAATCCCATGGGCTTCTGGTTTAATTAATTTAACACAGGTCATGAGGCTCCTCTGGAGTGGCCCCTGGATACAGCCAACAGCCCTCCGGACGTGAGACCTCCCGCCACCATCCCCTGAGTAACCTGGGGACCAGATGCTCCCCCAGATGCTGGTCCTAGCGAACATCTGCACCACCCCCTCATGAGAAACCCCCAGCCACAGCCACCTAGCTAAGACGCTCCTGGATCCCTTATGCCCAGGATCTGGGTGAGACAATAAGCATTTGTTGTTTTAAGTTGCAAAATTTGGGAGTGATTTTTTACACAGTAATGGAAAACTAACACGTCTCATAAAAATTTAAGTGGAAAAAAAAAAGAACAACAATCTTCCGTGGTTCCCCAGAGCCCTGGGGGAAAAGCTAGCTGCTCACTGTGACCTATGACCTCCCCTTCCCCCATTCTTTTCCCACCCCTTGCCCCTTCTTTTCCCACCACCTTTGCCCTTTCTCAAGTACATCATAGTGAAAGTCCAGACTCAGAAAGCCTGGGGGGATTTCACTACTTACCTGTGGTTCACCTTGGTGATGTGATGTTAGTGGGATCATTTGGTTTTCCCTGGGCCTCTGTTGTTTCATCTGTAAAATGGGCCTTCCTAGGGTAATGGTGAGTTCACTGTTGCAAAGTGCAGACAAGGCTTGGAACGTGGCAGGTGGTGTTAAAGTCTTGGCTCGTGTTGTTCACCTAATACTGCAGCCCCCAGAAGCCGCGGTGGTTTCCCCCTGACTGTGCCAGGTGCCTTTTCTTCCTGGCCTTTGCACATGGGCATCCCTCTCCTGGAACTCCTCCCTAAGGCCTCTTCCTTTTGGTTTGTGTTTATTCTACCTTCATCGCTCAGCACAAATGTCCCCTCCTCCAGGAAACCCTCTGTGATTTCTCTCTCCAGATTGGGTCTGAAACCGCCCCTGGAATTCTGCCAAACTCCTGGGCAGACTCCTCCCCATCCCTGTGGGGTCTGGGTCATCCTTGTTTGGGGGCAAATCTGTCTCCACCACTGGATTCTGAGCCCGATGGGGCAAGACTATGAGTGTCTTTGCCACCTCTGTGTCCCTGGCACTGCTTGCTCCAGGGTGGGAGGACATGCAGCGGGCACCAAGCAAGTGTGTGTTGGAAAAAATGAATAAACCTCCAAAGTCAGGGTATGAATGTGGTACAGGGGCCACCAAAGCTGTTTTCAGGAGTCTAGGCCAGAGTGCTATTTTTAATCCCGCAAATACTGGTATTTTTGTGCTTTGATATTTCGTGTTAATGTGACATTTGAATAATTTATGTTTGGAGTGGCATTCAGAGAGCTGCAGGCTACATCAGATGGATCACTGGTGCCGAAAGCTTTCTGACCACATCCCTCCCCTGTTGAAAACCTTCCCAGTATCCATTAGTGAGCAGAGTCTTCCTGGCTCTCCAGGGGGGCCGAGGATGGCTTCCTCTTTTTCAGTTTTTTTCACATTGAACTTTATTTGAGGCAATTGTAGAGTCACATTTAAGAATGTGACAGTGGGCCTCCCTGGTGGCTCAAGAGGTTAAGTCTCAGCACTATGAAGCTGTCCACAGCCACTGCAGCACGAGTTCGATCCCCAGCCAGGGAGATTCCCACATGGCGCAGCAGACCTCTCCTTTCTCGCCCGCTGCTCCCCTTAGCAGTGGATTTCAGTCAAATCTGCCTGTTCTGCTCCCCACTGTGTCTCTGGTGAATCCACTCACCACCCCACACCTCTGACCCACACCCCAGTTTTTGTATGCATAAATAAATCTTTAAAAAAAATTGCTGTGGTGTATTTCCCTCTCATGTAGTCATGGGTTTTGGGGGAATTCTCTGCCCTCACCCTAGCAACTTCTGGGGGATTCTTGCTCTTGCATGCATTTCCCTTCTCCCGCCCCTGCCAGTTTGATGTTGCCCACGACCAGCTTTTCTGAGCTGATTCCTGGCCCCTTCCCTCATCCCCACCCTCACCTTTGGTCTGTTTTATCATCTGTTCTGCTCCACCATCCCCTATCATTTTTTAAATCAATAAAGTTAGTGGCTTTCAAAAAATAAATAAAAACAAGAAAAATGATCAAGCTTAGTAGTCTGTGCCACAGGTCAGCATGCTTGTGCCTGCTTATTTCCTTTGTGTAAAGATTGGTTTGGCAATAGAGGCTGTAAAACATTAAAAGAATTTGCATTAATAGCGACATGTTGGTGCTTTTCAAAATCTGTACTAAAATACAGACTTGGGACTTCCCTGGTGGTGCCAGGGTTAAGTCTCAGCACTCTCAAGCTCTCGGCAGCCACTGCAGTACTAGTTCGATCTCCGGCCAGGGAGCTTCCCACATGGCGCAGCAGACCTCTTCTGACTTCAGTCCATCTGCCTGTTCTGCTCCCCACCTCTGGCCTACACCCCAACTTTTGTATGCATAAATAAATAAATCTTAAATAAAAATAAATAAATAAATAAAACACAGACTTAGCTTTGCTGGCAGTGCTGGTGTCATTGTGTTTTGTTGTTTGTCTTGGGTGATTTCCAGGAGTTTCACTGTGGTGAGATGAGGATTTGAAATCTCAAGACAAATATGCACTAACTCCAACCAGAACTGAGCAGAATGGAGCTAGCTGCCAGTGACTTCACCACTCTGTGTCTGTCTCTGCATGTGTAAAACGAGACGGTTCTAGAACATATCTTACAGGATTATGTTGAGGACTTATCTGTTCATTCATTTCTATAACATTTATTGAGCATCTACTAAGCATAAGTCTTGAGAATCTATTCTTTTAGTTATGGAAGTAAGCAGAGAAGCAGACCTTGCCCCATGGTGAGTTGATGCTCTGGTCACATAAAATATGTCAAGTGGTGACAAATGCCCTGGGAAGAAATCAAGGAATAAAATAGATTATGAGATGTAGGGTGATATGTTGTTTGAAGAGGATAATTATTTTATATGGTTAGGTCAGGAAGGTTTGATGAGAGGGTGATGTTTGAGCAAAGACCCAAAGGAGGCAAGGCCGTGCACATCTGGAAGAAGGGTGGAGAACTCCCTAGACAGAGAAAACAGCAAGTGCAGAGGCCCTGAAGTCTAAAACTATTCCTCTCCTTATTTTCTTCCAAACATTTTGCTCTGCACCATTACACTTTGGTTTTTTTCTGCGACTTTTTAAAAAATTATGCATATAAGAACTGGAGTACAGGCCAGAGTCATGGGGGGGGGGGCGTAAATGATTCACCAGAGACAGAGTGGGGAGCACAACAGGCAGATCTACTGAAATACACTGCTGAGGGGAGCAGCGGGCAAGACAGGAGAGGTCTGCCGCACCATGTGGGTCAGCTCCCTGGCTGGGATCTAACTCATGTTGCAGTGTCTGGGGATAGCTTGATAGTGCTGAGACTTTAACCCTTGTGCCACAAGGAGGACCTGCACCATTAGTCTTTGATTCTGGTGGTTGACTTTTGTGTATGGTGTGAGGCAGAGACCCAATCGCCCACCCCTTGTTGGATAACCCACATCCTTTTCCCATCATCTGAAAGGTGACTTCCCTCTCGTATCAAATGTCCACTGGTGAGTGGATCTGTTTCTGGGCTCTCTGTTCTTTTTTAATCTGCTTGTTGAATCTTATGCAAATACATGTACTCTTAGTTGCTGAGACTAAATAGAAATGATCTTGATTTCTAGTTGGGCGAGGCTGTTCATATTTGTCCTCAAAATTATCTTGCCTTTCCTTGTAGCTATGTTTACCCACCTGTATTCATTTCTGTGAAAAGGGATGTTAAGAGATTAAACTGACTCCATCTTTTGCCCAAAACTCCATCTTACATAACTTTTACCTTAGGGAAAAATAACAACTAACGACTACTGGCAAGAACCAGTTTCCAGCTGACATAACCTTCTCAAAGAACTCTTCAAAGATGTATTTATTTCTTTCTCTTCTCTCCATAGTAACCAGTTTGAGTAAATACCAATGAACTCTAAGAAATATAAGCTAGAATCAATTCTAGTTCTTGGTCAATTCTATCCTCTTCCCCCATCTTTTCCCTTTCAAATCCCCTTAAATCAAAGATACTAGGAAGATACAATTTGGGCTGCTGAGTTTGTGCTCCCCATTTTGCAAAGCAATCACCCCTCCCTAAATAAACGCTGGTAATGTATTTTAACTTCATCATGGTTTGTCTGTGTGTGTGGTTTTTTGTTTTTTGTTTCTTGGTTGATGCATCCCAGGGCTGTTAAGAAGTCAGTGCCATCGACCGCGGGAGCTTAAACAACAGAAATGTGTTATCTCATGGTTCGGGAGCTAGAAGTCCAAGATCAAGGAGTGGGCAGGGTTGGTTACCTCTGAGTGTGGAGAGGGAAGGGGCCATGCCAGGCCTCTCTCCTTGCCCTGTAGATGACCTTCTTTTTTTTTTTTTAAAGATTTATTTATTTATACATACAAGCTGGGGTACAGGTCAGAGGCGTGGGGCGGCGAGAGGGTTCACCAGAGACGGAGCAGGCAGCAGAACAGGCAGATCAGAAATACACTGCTGAGGGGAGCAGCGGGCGAGGCAGAAGAGCTCTGCCGCGCCATGTGGGATTCTCCCTGGCCGGGCATCGAACTTGCGTCGCAGCTGCCAACAGCTCCACAGCGCAGGGCCTAACGGCTGCGCCACCGGGGAGGCCCGACCTTCTTTTTCCTGTTTTTCCCACGTGTCTTCACCAGTCCTACTCAATAAGCCCTTCTCCCCCATCAGCCTCATTCTAACTCAATCACCTTTCTAAAGACCCTAACGCTCAATGAAGTCACATTTGGAGGTCCTGGGGATTAGGACTCCAACATACCTTTTTTGGGGAGAGCACAATTCCACCCATGACACCCCATGAACTTGACAATCAACTTGTTAGGTTTGGAAAGATCGTGGGTAGAGAGTGGATATTGAGTGGAATTACATCTAATAGAAGTCTCACTCTATTTCTGAAATTATTTCCTATTTCTTTTCTTACTTTTTTGTAGGAACCCGCTCTCCAGTCTCTGCACTTAAAGTGAATGGAAACATCCTATCTCCAGTTTTCTAGAAAAATAAATTCCAGTCCCATCTCCTGTGTGTCCTTGGGCAAGTGGTCTTCTGTCTCTGAACCCGAGCTGCAAAGAAGGGATCATTCATACTCACGTTGACCAGGGTAATGCCAACAGCTTACTTTCCCATGTCATCAGGAAGAGTGAATGGGACTGCACCTTTTAAAACCGCAGAATCTTCTGGGTCTTGAGCACTGGCATTCCATTCATATTCCAGAAGCTTCCTTATCTTCCAGCTTTCTCAGGTACCCTCCACACCCACCCCAGACACTGGAGTTACAGAAAAGCCCAGAACTCACTTTGGTCTGTGCTGGCATCTACTAACACTGGGGGTGGCAAACCTGTGCCCCCGAGGCTCAATCAGGTCACAGGCCACAGTGTGTTTGAGCCTCCTATGTTGCAAAAGTATCATTTTTTAAAAAGCCAACCTTATAACCTGAGAAGACTTCACATTCAAAAACTTTCAGATTGCCAATGCCTCCTGTAAAATCCGATCTAGCCAGCCTGAGGGCACCTTCTCAGGGGGCCAAGGTGGAAGGGACGATGCAGGCGAGCAGCTGAGGGGTGTGGGATCCCAGAGGTGGGCCTGTTTCATGCTGACCGGAGGAGCGCAGGTTTGCCTGCCCTCAGAGGGCCCAGGGTGCTGCGTTGGGCCTGGGCAACTGTTGATGCTAACTGGTGCCCTCCCCGGAAGCCTGGTTCCCATCCATCATGACCACACACGCCACCCATCTCCTTACTGGAGCAGCGCCCCCATCAGTGTTCTCACACTCTACAGTTTGTTTTGTTAGGTGGGGGAGGAGGAGAGCGGGGTGCACAGCTTTGTATTTCAACATCCAGAGACGAGACTTTCACCACCTCCGAAAGTCTAGTTTTCCTCCACCATCGAACAACTGCCCCCCTTTACCCCGCTGGGGAGTGTATTACTTTGCAGGGGGGGAGGGGAAGGGAGAATTGTCTTTTAAAGTGACAATACAGCAATGTGTTTTATGCTGATGGAAATGGAGCGGGATGTGGGGAGATGCCGGCAAGGGGTGGGAGCGGGGTATCCTGGCACAGGAGGTGGCACTGGCTCCTCCCCAGCAGGGCCTGGGAAGGGCACCGTGGGAAGGGGGTGGGGCGGCCAAGGAAGCGCTGGGCAGTTTTCTCCCAGTGCCGGCTGTCTTCCCGGTGACTTGGGAAGCCAGGCCACTGGCTGAGGGGGCAAGGTGGCAACTGTACCCCCGAACCCCAGCCTCCAGATGGTCGTGGTTGCTGGAGTCGGCCGCCTGGGGCCCACCGCCTCTGTCTTCCACACCTTCTCGACCCAGGCCTCCGCCCGTGGGCGCCCCGCTGTTTCCAGGCCCTGGCTGTTGTAGCTAACGCTGCAGTAAACACTGTGCGGCGCGTCATTTTTTGTCAGTGGTCTCACGTGCCTTGGATGGACGCCCAAGAGAGCGGTCGCTGAGCCGCACGGTATTCCCAGCTTTAAGGTAAATCCAGGCCACTAATCAAAACGGCTACATCCGCTGACATCGCCACCACCGGCGTGATAAGGTTCCCCTTATTCCACACCCTCTCCAGCCCTGTGGCAGGGGGTTTCTTCAACATGGATCATTCTCTGATTCTGCTTTTGGAAATGTCTAGTACAGACACATCCAGAGGGACAGGAAGTAGGTCAGAAGTTGCCCAGGGCTAGGGGAGGGGACCAAGGGGTGAGAGCTGAAGGGTTCAGGTGTGTTGTTTTTTTTTAAAGATTTATTTATTTATGCATACAAGAACTGGGGTGTAGGCCAGAGATGCAGGGGGTGAGAGGACACACCAGAGACAGAGTGGGGAGCAGAACAGGCAGATCCACTGAAGTACACTGTGAGGGGAGCAGCGGGGAGACAGGAGAGGTCTGCTGCGCCATGTGGGAAGCTCCCTGGCCGGGGCTCGAATTCGTGCTGCAGTGGCCACTGATAGCTTCATAGTAATGTGTCTTTAATCCCCGTGCTACCAGGGAGGCCCTTTTTGTATTTTAAAAGGACAGGTTTATTAGGAAAAAGAAAAAAGGGGGACACAGTGCCTGCATAGACACAGGCGGGCTGTCTTGGGCAAGAACTGCTCAGGGTTCCCCTAAAGGGGAGGAAAATATTTTCAGATGGGGTGCTGGTTAACACACTGTGAATATAGTTAAAAACCACTGAACGGCACAGCACCCGAGCAAGTCGTCTCGGATAAGAGCGCTACTTCAAAAAAGCTGTTACTATTCTCCCACAAGCCCTCCACACAGCAAAGTCCTCTCCACGGCCCCGGTCTCACGGAATAAGCCCAGCAGCTGGCTGGCCCTGTGCGGCCCCCACCCCTGCATGCCCATTTTGAACACGCTGCCTTCACTCTCCCTTTTGCCCCGTCCCAGCTGGCCTCCTCCCGCGTTCTCCCTCAGGGCTTTTGCATTTGCTGTTCCATCTGCTTGGAAGATTCTTCCCCTATAACCTCCCTGGTTTGCCCCTCACCTCCAGCCTCAGTTCAGAAGCCACCTCCTCCAGAGAGGCCTCCCCGCTTGCTCTGCTTGCCCTGCCCCAGGCCTCTCTGCTTCCTCCCATGGTGGACAGGGGTCTGGTTATGCGTTGCCCTGTCACCCACAGCAGAATGTGAGGTCCCGGGGTGCAGGGGGCTGTCATGCTCAGAGCTGTACCCTGGTGCTAAAACAGGACTGGCACAGCAGGTGCCCCAAATCATTTGCTGACTACACGAAGAAGCAAATGCTCTCGGCTGCACCCCCTCCCTGGGCCTCGGGTCCACGGACCTCTGGCCACCTTTCCTGGATGACCCAGTATCTCACACTCTACTGGGTTGACAGAGGCCCTCCCAAAACATACGTTCAGGCTCACGGCCCTCCGTCAGCAGGGGCAGGTATGACGTGCACCTGGGGCTCCACCGGGCTTAGCGCAATGCAGTGTGTGTTGACTGACTGACAGTGGTGTGCCACGTGCAGGGAGGTCTACGTGCCTGTGGCTCCCAGGCAAGGGCTCAAAGACACATGGCCAGGCAGGACCACAGGTTTATTGGGGGCTCCACGCACGCGCACGCACACAGCACACGACAACGGCACGGTTACTTGTCACACACGGGGCGGCCTCTGCCCACGGCTGGGACCCAGAGGCGGGGGTGCAGTCTCCTCCCTTGTGGCCCAGACCCAGCTGGGTCCCTTCCTCCAGGGCAGCTGAGGGAGGGGTCGCTGGGGGGCCCAGCCTGGGGTGGGGAGCGAGCAGGGCCGGGGGCAAGGCCTCACTCCAGGGACTGCAGCATCAGCAGCTGCTTCAGCACCTTCGTCTGGCTGGTCTCTCGGATCTCACCTGCCAGGAACATCTCGTCCACCACCGTGTAAACCTGAGGGGAGGGCGGTCAGGGAGACTCCGCAGAGGGAGGGGGTTCCTGGGGTGCTTGCTCCGCACCCAGGGTACCGGGGGTCAGGAAACAGGACACAGGCACTGGGGCCCCAAGGGGTCCCGACCCACCCACCAGCCCCCTGGTCACCTTGTAGAAGTTGAAGACCAGGTCCAGCTCACAGACGTTGTGGAAATACTCGTTTAAGACCTGGAGGAGGGCGACAGAGAGGGTCAGAGACACGCAGAGATGGCAGCAAAGGAGACTCAGAGGGAAGCCAGGGCGGGAGGTCAGCGAGGGAGAGATGCAGGCACAGCGGCCGGGACTAAGGTTCTCTCCAGAGGTGGAAGAGACAGGGAGAAACTGAGGCAGGGGAGAGTGGGAGAGCAGGGGAAAGGGAGAGCGTGCATGGGACCCAGGGGCAGACGGCGGGAAGGGGAGAGGGAGAGAGACAGAAATGGTGAGAAAGACAGGCAGAGAGAAGTGAGAACAGACTTCAGGTGCCAACAGAAAAAGACGGGTAAAGAGATAGACCGAGGCACAAGGAGAAAGCGGAACCGAGAGGGGCAGGGGGCTGGAGTTGAGGTGGACACAGACGGGGCAGAAAGACAGCAGTAGCTGGCACGGATCCAGAGAAACAGACAAAAGAGCTCAGCCAGGTGGGGACAGCGTCCGATCCGCATTGAGGGGCGGGTGACACGACACCAGGGTGCCCCCCACCCGCCCCGCCCGCCGTCGGGCGCACCTCCACGAAGTTGTGGATGGCCTCCAGGTAGGCCAGGTTGTTGTCATTGACATCCACGCAGATGCAGAAGTAGAGGCCGGCGTAGCGTCGGTAAATGATCTTAAAGTTCCGGAACTGCAAGGACAGAGAGGCCATCAGCCCCCTGAGCGACAGCACATACCCAGGACCCCAGGTACTGGGCAGGGCGGGGCCAAAATATTCAGTCTTTTCATCCTCTCCTGGCTCCTGAGACTCAGCTATGGGCCTGGGCTTGTGCTGGGGACACAGACAGGTCCCCGGGGACTCAGTGTCCGGGGCGGGGTGTGGGGGAGGGAAACGCATCCTCAGACCTCTCCAGAGCAGGCACAGCCAGGCTTCAGGGGCCTAGCGAGAGAGGCTAACCCAACCTGGGAGGCCAGGAGGGCTTCCTGGAGGAGGAAGCATCGGAACTGTAACCTGGAGGATGAACAGGAGTGAATGGTGAATGGGTCAGTGTGCTCTGGGCACGGGGAGCAGCCTGCGGAACCCCAGAGCTGGGAGGGAGCCTGGGGGTTCACCAGCACATATTCCACCTTCCTGGGGCTCGCTGTGGCCTCTAGAGGGAGTCAGATCCCTTCGTATGGAACAAATTCATTCCATAAGACCACAAACACCACAAGCACCTTCTGTGTGACAGAATCACGCCTGTAACCAATACCCAGCCTTGCCCCCTTACTGAACTGTAAGGCAAATGTTACTCTGGCAACACCTATCCACAGCCCAGGGATGATTATGCATGGATCGGGGAGGCCGACTAATTTTTTATTCGTGTATAAGTGGAAAAGAGATAGATATAGACAGAGACATGCAAACTGGCTTCCCAAGCACAATCTTTGACCAAAACCAAAGGGAAAAAAAAACACAAAACAAAAACCACCCCAGTTCAGGCTAGGCGTGCACGCAGCGCCACCTGGTGGCAACGGCAAAACCAACCTCAGTCCTCAGATTTTTTTATTCCTGTTTCCAGCGGTCCTTTCGCTCATTTCCACACTTTTTTTTGCTGTCTAATATGATGACAACAATGCCTGCACACAACCCAGGGATACACAAGCATGTGCTAGGATGCATGCGTTACCTTTTTTACAAAACTGATAGGGTGGGCCTCCCTGGTGGCACAGCAGTTAAGCGCTGCGCTGTGGAACTGTTGGTAGCGGCGACGCGAGTTCGATGCCTGGCCGGGGAGAGTCCCACATAGCGAGGTAGGCCTCTCCTGCCTCTCCCGCTGCTCCCCTCAGCAGTGTATTTCCGCCAATCTGCCTGTTCTGCTCCCCGCTCTGTCTCTGGTTGAACCCTCTCGCTGCCCCACGCCTCTGGCCTGTACCCCAGTTTGTATGCATAAATAAATAAATCTTTAAAAACAAAAAACAAACAAAAAAACTTGATAGGGTGATCAAACGTTGGAAGAGCCTTGCTCTGGAAAGTGGGTTCAAGATGGGAGGCAAGTGGAGAAGCACCAGCTGACTGTCCCGCCCCTTGGCAGGATCTGACGCGGGGCGGCCTGCCCGTGAAATCCTCCCTTCCGGCTGTCACCCTCCAGGCCCCTGGCTGTCCTATGCCACTGCTTGAAATTTCCGGGCATCAGGGGGGTCTGCCCAGACGCTCGTGTCTTCTGGGACAGGTCTCCTCTGACTCTCCCAGCCACGGGCGCCTGTCCCAGCCCTAAACACTCCGGGTTCTGGGGACAGGTCTGTCTTCCCACTGGGCTGGGAGCCCCAGGAGGGGAGGTGGGGACTGTCCCTACCGTGTCCCCAGGACTGGACATGCTGTGCTGGGCAAACAAAGCCTCCCGGAAGATGGCCAACTCCTGAGACCTGGCACTTGTAACTATGTAACCTTACATGGCAAAAGGGACTCTGCAGATGAGATGTGAGCGGATTTTAAGAAGGCGGGAAGATGCTGGGTGAGCAAGAGAATCCTCATGAGGGGTGTGGGAGTCAGGAGAACGTGGGTCAGAGCAAAGCTTTCAGGAGGGGGCCACACGCCAGGAAGGCAGGGGGTCTCGAGAAGCCAGAGAAGGCGAGACAGCTCATTCTCACCGAGAGCCCCAGAAGAAGCCAGGCCAGCGGACCGCTTTGACACCTGACTCGAGAGCTTAAGACGACTCTTCTGCACTGTTTTAAGCCACCAAGTTGGTGGTATATCTATTAAACCAGCCTCAGGAAACTAAAACAGCTGCCAGAGAACACGAGTTACTGCTGGCTCCCTCTAGAGGCCACAGCGAGTCACAGAATAAATGCAAGGAGGAAAGGAGGGGCGCCTGGGACTCCTGGTTGGCCATCTTGCTATTCTAGAAATGCCCCAGGATGTTCCTGCCTCAGGGCCTTTGCACTTGCTGTTCCGGGAGCCTGGACAATTCCTCTCTTCGATACCATCTCCCTTCACAATTCAGCTCCTTGAAGTCTTGGCTCAAAGGTCCCCTTCTCAATGGATTCTTCCTGACCAACTCATTTAATCCTGCACGCGCGTGCACACACACCAGCACACTAGCACACCCAGCACCTCCGTCCTCCATAGGTGCTTTCTTTTTCTCCTTGAGACATATGACTTCGCTGTCGGTCTTTCACTGACTGGATGGCCCCCTCCCAAGCCAGGGCCCCGTGTTGGCGAGCTTCACAGCCGTGTCCCCAGCACCTGGGCCGGTGCCTGCCACACAGCAGGCCCCCCACAGGGCCTGTTCTACAGGACAAATTCCACAGGACTCTCAGTCTGTTCTTTTTCCAGGCCACTGCCTTGGGAATGAAAGGTGGAGACTTCTAGATTAAAAGAGACCCAAGACGCATTGCAACCCAGATCCTGGACCAGCTCTTGCATGAATAGCCTTCAGGATCTGGGAGACAATCAAATATTGACTGGGTAGTTGGGGCCTACTAAGGATGGCTTGAGAGCATAAGGAAATGCCTTTCTTTCCCGAGACGCAGGCTGAAGTATTTATGGCTGAAGCGGCATGAGAGCGCCCCGGGGTTTACAGCACCCCAGCGAGGGCTGGCCTGTTATACGAGTCTCTCTACTTCTATAGAGAAACACCTTGAGTGGGTGGGAGGAAGGCCTTGGGGGGAGATCCTGCGTCTGAGATGCAGAGGACGCGCAACACTGACACCTGACACCGAGGTCAGGTCCCAAAGCGAGCTTACAGTGGTAGGAATGCTAAAAGTCAACGATAAAGGAAAAATATCTAAAAGTACCAAGCCACAAAATTTGACTAAAAAAGAGGGGGCGAAAGGTAGAGCAATAAGACAAAATATTAGCAAAATATTAATACTAATTAAATCTGGGTAGGGGTGTGTGACTCGCCCATCTACTCCTCTCTCAGTGAACCAGTCCGTGTGCTTGAAATTTTTCATCCTTAAGTACCCCCAAAAGGAAGGAAAAAAATAAGAGTGAAGGGAAGCAGGAAGGAGGGAGGGCCTGAGGGTTACTGCAATTGGTGGTGAGGTGGGAGGGGTCCAAAAGAAGCAGGGGTGGGGTTTCCGGGGTGGGGTGTCACCTCCACGAAGTTGGTGTGCTTGGCATCGCGGACAGTGACCACGGCGTGCACCTCCTCGATCAACTTTTGTTTCTCATCGTCGTCAAACTGCATGTACCACTTGGCCAGGCGCGTCTTGCCTGCCCGGTTCTGGATGAGGATGAAGCGGATCTGTAGGCAGCGGAAAGCGAGGAAGTGAGAGGTGGGGAGAACACCAGCATGGGGCGCCCAACTGTCCCCCATGCCCAATCCTGCCTGCCCCCTAGAATCCAGCCTGGACACCCGCTCCGGATCCAGTCCCTTCATTACCCCAGGGGAGTGACTGCACTGATCCACCAACTCTGTGGTCAGCTCTGGGGCCCAAGGTCCCAGGCGTAGTCAAGGTAGGACGCTGTGACCGCGGCTGAGCCATCTACCCTTCTAAGCCGTGTTTTCCCACTGCCCAAACTGTTCGTTGTTTTTTTTTTTTAAGATTTATTTATTTATTTACACATACAAGAGCTGGGGTGTAGGCCAGAGGTGTGGGGGGGGTGAGAGGACTCACCAGAGATAGAGTGGGGAGCAGAACAGAGGGACTGACTGAAATCCACTGCTGAGGGGAACAGCAAGGAGACAGGAGAGGTCTGCTGCACCATGTGGGACTCTCCCTGGCCAGGGATCGAACTTGGGCTGCAGTGACTGCTGATAGTTTCATAGTGCTGAGACTTAACCCCATGCACCACCAGGGAGGCCCCTATACTGTTCTTAGAAGCCCCTCTCATTGTGTTTGGGAGGTCAGGCAAGTTAATAAACTTTATTCAGTGGCTGGTGCCTAGCAGGCCCTCGGTGTCAGACTTCTGTGGTCTGAGCTCTGGGCAATGAGTTCTTTTTTCCTCCTTCTAATTTTGAAATTGAGCTGTCATTCACATATCATGAAATTCACTCATTCACAATGTTGACAGCTCAGTACTCTTGAGTATATTCACACAATTATGCAAAAATCACTACTCTCTGATTCTGAAACATTTATCTCCCACCCAAAAAAGCTCCAAAAAAAGCATCCTACCCAGCAGCAGATGTCTCCGTCCCCCCAACCTCTGGCAGCCGTTTCTGCCACTATGGCGGTTTTGCCTGTGAGACTTCATCATTTTGTGCATGTCTTCATTTCTCTTGTGGTATATACCTTAGTTGACTGTAATGGGTGTGTGTGTGCGTGTGTGTCATATGGTAACTCTGTATCTAACTTTTATCTTTGGGAACTGCTAAAGTGTTTTCCAAACACTTAAGTGACTTAACTGCTTGGTGCCTCTGTTTACCCACCTGGAAAACAGCACCTCTTAAGGGTATGACACAAGAGTGCCCAGGACGGTGCCTGGGTGGGATTATGCCGTCTGTGTCAGTTAATTTATCATCAGTGATGGCTAGGAAATTTGTTGTTCTGAAAAGTCAGAATAATGTTAGATGAATCCTAGCGTTGCTGACTATGTGACCGTGGGCAGTTACTTAGCCACTCTGAAACTCAGTTTCCCTGTCTACATAATGGGTATAATGAGAGCACTTCCTTCATAAGACTGCTGAACAGGTTAAAAAACATAAGCAACGTTGTACAGTGACGAGCATAAATTAAATGCTATGGAAATATTCACTCTTGGGCCTCCCCGGTGGCGCAACGGTTTAAGCACAGCGCTATGGAGCTGTCTGCAGCTGCAGTGCCAGTCTGATGCCTGGCCGGGAAGATTCCTACATGGCGCAGCAGACCTCTCCTGCTTCGTCCACTGCTCCCCTCAGCAGTGTATTTCCAACGATCTGCCTGTTCTGCTCCCCACTCTGTCTCTGGTGGACCCTCTCACCGCCCCACACCTCTGGCCCACACCCCAGCTTGTATGCATAAATAAATAAACCTTTAAAAAATATTCACTCTTAGTACTATAACAATTCATGGTGTGGATTTTGAAAAAACTACAGTCCAAATTCACCTAGCGAGGAAGCTTGCCTTTGGGCCTGGTTCTGCTTCAGACAGGAATGCACAGGTCCATTTTATAGATGATGAAAGTGAGGCTCAGAGAAAGGGAGTCTCGGCTAGAAAGCAGAGCTGGAATCTGGTGGCTTCCCTGGTGGAAGCCTCCACCCTTTCACGGGCGTCCACTCTCTTTCCTGAGCCTCATTCTTCACATACTCTCTCCCCTCCCCCCACCAAGCAAGCAGACCAGAACAGGATATTACACTCCCTTCCAAGAACCCCTTCTGCTGAGCCAGGGAAAACCACTTCCTAGCAAGACAAGGGTCCTGGGCAGGAAGGGAAAGGGCAAGAGCTGGAGGTGGGGGACCCACAGCAGGTGGTCACAGTCCAGGGGCAGAGTTGGGGTACTTGAGGCACACAGGGAGGAGAGCTAGAAGCAAGCCTACAGAGTTGAGAGCTCTGCCTCTTATACCCAAATTCTTTCCTACACCTCTTCCTATTTCTCCTCCTAATGAGAATCTCTCCAACCCAGGGGACCCACCCTGAGAAGTTCCTTCCCTACTGCAGCCTCAACTCTCTGATGTCCCCCAACCTGGCTTGTTTCCAAACCCCACCCTGGAGGTGTTTCCTTTCCACCTCACTTTCAGTCCCCTCTAGGCTTTCAGTAGGCCTTTTATTAAGGACATTGCTTTTCTGACTCCATGGCCTACTATCCTAGTCCAAAAGTCACATTTGCCTCCAAGGATTCAGGTTCTTGGGGAGCCTCCTCCAGCGTTCTGACACCCTCTTCCGTTCACCTCTTTTCCCAGCTCCTGCCCAAAAAACCCTTCCTTATGGTCCAAACTTGATCAGGGGATGAAGGGAGCCAAACCAAAATCCAGTCCTTAGCTCCAAAGTCCCCTCCTCAACTCTCACGCCTCTGTGCTTCCATCTTACCCAGCAAAACTCCCTCCTCTTCGAAAGACCTGATCCATAGTTCTTCATTCATGTCTAGTATCCACTCCCTACCTCCAATTCTTCTTCCCTTTTACAGCACACTTTCCATTCCCTCGTTGCCCAGTCTCCAGTGCCCACCGCGTCTCTTCCTCTTGAGATTCTCTCACCAGCAGTATCCCGACCCAGCTTCAATACCCCCTCTCTACTCTCAGTGACAGCTGCTAGCCTTTAGGATCCCTTCTTTCCGGTCGCAAAGTCTCCCACTCTCCTCCTGCCACACTCCCAGAGAGTCCTAGGCTTGGGACACCCCCTCCCACCTTCAATTCCTTCTTCCCACCTCCTTCTACACCCTGCCTCGCGAGTTGCTTCTTTTTCAAACTCCTCCAGTCATCTCCAGCGTCTCCCACCCTCCCAATCTACTCCCCTTGGCACCTGATCTCTAAAGTCTCCCAGCCTCGAGACCCCCGAAGCACCCCCGCGCCCAGAATCACCACCCAGCTTCTCCCTTCCCGGCCTTTGATCGGCCCCAATCCCGAGAGCCCGCGCACGGCCCAGACCAACGCACCGCTGCGGGGGGGGCTTGTCAGTACCCAACCGAGCCTCAGGTATATGCACTTGAACCCACCCTCCGCCCGTCCCCGGCGTGGGCGCGCCCCCGTTACCATGGCGACCCCTGTCCGGACCCCAGTGGCCCCGGTCCCACGACTACTGGGCGGCTCCGGCTCTGGCAGCAGTTGGGGGACCCAGGGCTAGAACGGACTTCCGGCAGAAGAAGCGGCCAGCCCTGTAGCGCAAAGCCGGCTGGGATTTGTAGTCTGAAGAATGGGTTGGTTCGTTCGTTGACTAGCCCGGTGAAAAGGGCGGGTCCGACTTCCCAACATGCTGCACGATTATTTTCTTCTTAACACAAAGTTCAGGCTCCGAATGCATGCTGGGAATTGTGGGTAAATGCCTCTTCCGTGGAATACAATTCCCATTATGCTTGGCGGGCGTTGCATTCTGGGAAAATGTAGTTCGGCTTACCCTACCATCCCTTTCAAGGCGAGAAGGGCATGCTGGGAATAGTAGTTTTAAATAGGAAACCGTGTTAAGCAGGTGGGCGTGTGACCATCTTTGCGCGCTCACCCCGTGCTTTCTGTAAAATTCGTTCAGTGTTTCCCTGTGAGAGTCGGAGAGGCCTAAGAGCATGAATTTGGGCGTCAGAACTGTGTGCAAATCCTGAAGTTGCGTTTCCTAGCTGTTTAACCTTGGTCAATAGTTCCACCCCTTTACTCAATTTCCTTATTTATGAAACAAAAATGATCAAAGGGTCACCTCGGTAGCATTATTTTAAAGCTTTGATAAGCTTCCAAAGTACTTGACACATAGTAAGCGCTCTGTAAATATTAGTTAACGTTATGAATGTTCATTGCTAAAATATGTAAGGAATAGTGGTCTGCTTACCTCTTATCAGAGGTAAATTTTTCTTTCAATGACTCAGATACCTCAAAGGCTTTGCTACCCACCCCCATCTATTCTGGGACTGACTTCTTTTCTTCCTTTAGCTTAACCATCACTCCACGTAGAAGATTCTACCTGCAAAGGTCCCTCTCCTAAACCCCCACATTCTTGGATTTTGGATTTTTAAAAAGCCGTTAGTTGGATTTTTATTACAACTTTTAATGAATTTAGTTGGGTGTGTGTGTGTGTGGGTGTGTGTTGTCTACATGTGCCATTAGGTGGCAAACGAGGGCAGGAACACTGTCTACTCATTGCATCTACATCTAGAACAGGGTGGCAACTAGTAAATGCTCAATAAGTGTATTATTATTGATACTGAGAGGAGATTTGTCCTAATGAAAACAAAGAATATCATACAACAGTTTAAATTAAAAGTATAGCATTGGCAGAAGAACCAACATACTATGAAAGATTGAAATGGCACAAAGCAGCAATAAATTTACAGATAGAACGTAGAGTACAGATTACTAAGGGCTAGGGCATTAGGGGACAGCAGAAAAGGGATTTATTGTTTAATGGATACTGCCCTTCAGTTTGGGATAGTTAAAAGTTCTGAAAATGGATAGTGGTAATGGTTGTAAAACATTTTGATGTACTTAATGCCACTGGGCTGTGCACCTAACAGTGGTTAAAACGTGAAATTTTATGTTCTTTCTCTTTGACCACAATAAAAATTCACATGATTTATGTTTTTAAAAATTCACAGTTCAGTCATAGCTATGACTAATATAGTTTTTATTATGTTCCAGGCATCTTTCTGTGCAATTCACTTATGGAAATCTCCAAAAAAACCCTGTGAGGTAGGTTGTCATAGTAACAATTCTGTTTTACAGATAAGGAAAGTGAGGTGCAGAGCAGAATAATTTACCCAAGGTCACTCAGCTTGAAAATAGTGGAGCTAAGATTCTAGTCCCATCACGTCAGCTCCGGAGTCAGTGTCTCTGGCCACTGTGCTATGCTGCGTTCATGTTAAGTGTATAGAGAAATCTGGAATGAAACACATTCCTGGACGGGCAAGTGGGATGGAGTCCAGCTGTCTGAGTATTTAAGATTTTGCAAGGACAAAAAAGTCATGTGTTATTGTGTAATAACAGTAAAGGAAGGGAGCGGGGCTACCTGGTGACTAGGGGTGCTATCACCACTATGGCCTGTGTTCGATCCCTGGCCCAGGAGCTAACCCATATGGCGCAGCAGACCTCTCCTACCTTGCCTGCTGCTCCCCTCAGCAGTGTATTTCACTAAACATGCCAGTTCTGCTCCCCACTTTGTCTCTGGAGAACCCTCTCACCCTCCGCACCTCTGGCCTACACCCCAGTTCTTGTATGCATTAAAGAAAGAAAGAAAGAAAAAAAAGAAAGAAATATTTAATACAAAAGAAAAATGGGCAAAAGATTTGAATAAGGATTTCAGAAAAGTTGCTATTCAAATGGTGTGTAAATATGGCATATGTATGTCATATAAAAAGATGCTCAGACTCTGCGATAAATCACCAGGAAAGACAAATTAAGATCACAATGGGATACTGCTACATAGCTGCTAGAATGGCCCAAATGAAGAAGATGGACAATATCAGTGTTTGGGAAAACATGTAATTCTTTTTTTTTTAAGATTAAAAAACAGCAGATCTTGTTCTTTAAGACTGCCCATCTGTGTCTATGCAGTTGTCTCTTCCTTTTTTACCCTTTCCTCAATAAACTTGCCATGTACTGATAAAAAAAAAAAAGATTAAAAAACAAATTTTTGCTTACAAGCTGGGGTGCAGTCCAGAGCTGTGGGACAGTGAGAGGGTTCACCAGAGACAGAGTGGGGAGCAGAAAAAGCATATCAACCGAAATACACTGCTGAGGGGAGCAGTGGGTGAGGCAGGAGAGGTGCCATGTGGGAAGCTCCCCAGCCTCCAACTCGTGCCACAGCCACCAACAGCACCACAGCGCTGCGCTTAACCTGTTGCACCACCAGGGATGCACAGTTTTTTTTTAAGATTTATTTATTTATGCATACAAGAGCTGGGGTGTAGGCCAGAGGTGTGGGGGTTTAGAGGATTCACCAGAGACAGAATTGGGAGCAGAACAGGCAGATTTACTAAAATACACTGCTGAGAGGAGCAGTGGGCAAGACAGGAGAGGTCTACTGTGCCATGTGAGTCAGCCCCCTGGGCTGGGATCAAACTTGTGCTGATAGCTTCATAGTGCTGACACTCAATCCCTGCACCACCGAGGAGGCCCCCCTGCTGGAATTCTTATAACTGGTTCCAGGGATGTAGGTGGGTATTCACTTTGGGAACTTGTACATACCTAGCAGAAAGGAGTATATTTGTTTACCAAAAGACATGTTCTGGACTATTCATCACAGTGTTATTCATAATAGTCAAAACGTGGAAACTACCCAGATGGTCACAAACAGTAGAATGAATCATCTTACTGAATATAGACTGGAGTATTGTAGGATGGTTTCTACGTCGTGGTAGAAATACACTCAGAAATACACATAGAATACACTCAGCACGGAGGAAAAACGATTTACATATACAATAATGTGGATGACTCTAGCAATGTTAATTGAAAGAAGTCACTGTATAATTCCATTGATATAAAGAATAAAAACGGGTACAATTAATCTGTGGCCAAAGAAATCAGGATACAGGCTCTCCCTGTGGGGAGGGGAGGCGAGTGACTGGAAGGGGATACCAGGGGCCTTCTGAGACATTTGTCAGGTTCTCTTTCTTAGTCTGGGTGCTGGTTGGTTACAGGGGTGAGTTCTTTTTGTGAATATTCACCGAGTTGCACACTGGCGACTTGTGCCCTTCTCGGTGTGCATGCTATATTTCGATTTTAATATTTATAGATCCTGAGAGGTTCATCATCCTTTCTTCAGTGCGCGCCCACAACCTGTCTAACACCGGCCAGGCGCTGGGCTTAGTCAGAGAATCCGAGCTTCCCCGCCTCCCGTTCCTTCTTCGCGATTGGCTCCCTTTCCAGCCAATGGCGGAAGAGTTCACCTCTTCTTGCCAACCTAGCTGCAGCTTCTTGCGTTCGGTTTGTAGGCGGCGCTGTGAGCTCGCCGACTCGGTGGTCAAGCGCACCCCTGGTCCCCACCCTCTCTCTGCTTCTTTCTGACTCTGCGGAATGGACAATGTACTCCAGCATCTCCATCCTCTTTGCAAAAGACTTTTGCGACATTTTCTGCCTGTGCATCTCTTCCATCCGGGTCCAGATCCCCAATGCCCCCCGCCCCCGCTTAACTATCCCGGCTATTTCGTCGTCCAGTCCTGGCCATTCAGGCCCTGAGGCGATGCTGGGAAATCCTGACAGCGGCCCAGGTAGGCTGTCAGCATTTCTTACTGTGGCCGGCTAATTGTTTACTCCGTCGTTTATTTATCCTGGAGTGAAGGTTTGCTGGGTGCGCGGGGGCGGCTGCCCTCAGGGAAGCCTGCTTCCTGTGGTTGCCTTGCTCAGCTAATACCCATCTTCTTGCTCTCTGGAAAGAAATGCAGAACTGGGAAGGTCGTCTTGAGTGTTCTATTCAACAGCAGCGAGTGCGACAGCCCCCTGTTTTCAAGGGGCTCACAGTTGGTGGGAGAAAAAGACCTGCACCAGACAGGGACCACCCAAGGAGATCAGGGCTTGCAAGGACGACCCAAAGAGGCTGAGAGGGGATGCTTGATCCAGGCTGGCAGGTCAGGGAGAGCCTCCTGGAAGAGGGGACCTCTGAGCTAGCATCTGAAAGGAGTTAGTCATTAGACAAAGACTATCTTTTTGGCTATCATGTCCCCAGTGCCTGCCTTTCCTTTTGTTTCAGCATTGGATTCATTCATTTATTCACGAACAAGTATTAATTGTGGGCCATTTGCCAAAATGAGGAACTACCGAGAGGGTCCCTGCCTTCAAAGGGCTCACACATGAAATGATGATACAGAATTTCAAATCCTGATGGTGTGCTAGGGACAAGTGTTAGGGGTGTAGGTATCTGACCCCAGTTGTCCGAGTTTAAATCTCAAATCTGCCACTTAGTGGTGTAACCTCTGTGCCTCAGTGATCTCAAAATCACTTACAAACTAGAGTTTGCATTGGCAGCCTCAAGAAGCCTGGCCCACACACTTATTTGGGCTTCAAATGCTTAACATAAACTTAAGAGAAAAAAAGAAACTTCACTAACATCTAAAAACCACCAGCCTGATCAAGAGTCAGATATTTAATAAAATGTTTTAAAATTTGAGCGCATGTTATTTTATTAATGCTTAGATAGAGCAAGCATGATTTTCAGCGTTTTATAAATATAATTCATTTAGTTCTAACAACAACCATCAACGAGAGGTTCGATTATTGTTCCATTTTATAGAGGAAGAGACTGAGGACAATAAATTCAAAATGCAATCGGAAAAGTCTTTCTTCATGCCTTCCATAAATATTGATTTGGCGCCCGGAAGACTCATCGTCCAGGATCCGTGCTTCCGGAGGGGCCCCAGAGAAACCCAAGGGTTTACAGCCGTGCGCTGTCCCATCACTATTATTACCCCTTCGGACGCCCGAACTGACAGTTGACTTACAGCCCTTTGCACAATGCTGACTAGGAGCCCAGGGCTGCCCGCAGGACCAGCCCTCGACCCTCGGTCTCAAATCCGACGATCACAGACTCAAGAACAAATCGTACTAAGGCGCGCGATGCCAGCAGATTTTCTTCAACGCCGGGGGAAAGACACGCGCTACCCAGCCCCGCCCCTCCTTCCGGAACGACGCATTGCGAGCCTCGGATTGGGTAGGAGCGGGCCACGCCTCCTTCCGTTCCCCAATCAACTCCCCCATCGGGTGCGCTCCCTCCTCCTCAGCCCCTTCCCAATGCTTCACGTTACGTCGTTCCCTCTCTCCTCCTCCGTTATCCCGGCGGCTGCGGCAAACCCACCTCCCCTAGCCTCCTATTGGCGGATCAGGTCCCGCGCGAGCGGGATCGCGCCCTACGCGTCCGCCCCCAAAGCCGGACCATGCCTCTCCCCTCCGGCTTTCTCCGAGAGTCGGCGCGTGGAGGGAGAGCGTCTGCTTCTGGCGCGCGCAGGGGCGCGCGCACCCCCCGCAGGCCACGCCCTCTACCTCGCGTCTGTGACTGCGGCGGCTGGCCGGCACCCCGCGCACGCGCCCTTGCCCATTCCAGTCCCTGAGCCGGGGTCGGCTCTCCTCGCGCTAGGTTTCGCGCCGCAGCCACCACGATAGCTGCATTTTCTGGGGGCGCACGCGCACTGCGCCCTCGGCACCCGTTCCCAGCCCCAGGCCGCGGCAGTGGCGGGGAGACCCTCGGCCGCGCACGCGCCCTCGCTTCTCCCTGCCCCGCACCGGTGATTCCCCTCGCGGCGCCCGCCCGGGGGCCGTTATCCCCCTGCAACGGTCCCCGCGCCACGCACGCGCAGTAGGGAGGGGACGCGCGCGTGCGGGAGCGGCGGCCGCAGGAAGGAGGCGCCTCCGCCGCCGCCGCCGCCGCCGCCATTGCGAAGGAGGGAGGGAGGGAGCGAACGAGGCTGGTCCGCCCTCCCCCTGGTTCCCGCCCCTCCCCCCTTCCCCTCCCCGTCCCCCCGCCCCGAGGGAGAGCCGCGGCGCGGCGGGAGGAGGAGGAGGCGGAGGAGGGAGCCCGCGAGGGAGGGTCCGCCTGGTCCCCCGCCGCCGGAGCCGCCGCCGCCGCGGGAGCCGCCGCTGGACGAGGAGCAGCAGAACATGGCGCCGGGGCCGCCGTCGCCTTTGCCGGGATCCCGGAGGCCGGGGCCGCGCTGAGAGTGCCCAGCTGGTGAGTGCGCGAGATCGCGGGCCCGGGCGATGAGGCCGGGCGCCGCCCCGCTGCGGGGTCCAGGGGGAGGCGGGGACCGCGGGGCCGGGAGCCCGCGAACAATGGAGGAGCCGGAGGGGGAGGGGAGGGAGCGGCCCCCCAGCCCCCCGGGCCCCGCCGGCCCAGTCGCTTAGCGTTACGGCCCGGCCCGCGGGGCCCGCCTGCCCGCTCCAGCCCTGCTGTCCCCGCATCTGCTCCCACCCTCCGATCCATTGGGATCACGGTGCCTGCCACGGGCCCTCCCTCCTTCGGCCACTCTGCGTGTCCCCCCTCCCCCCTGCGGCCCCTCTTTAATGCCCTTGGCCCCTCCTGGACTCCGCAATGCTCATGGGATCCACCTTCCCAGTGACCCTTCTGCATCCCTTCATTCCGGACCCCCACTTGCAGATTCGTGATCTTTCTGCTTCTCTCCGATCGCGTGCTCACCTTCCTTCGGACCTCTCCCCGGCGCCTTTGATCCGTCACTATCAGCCCTTCTCTCAGCGTCTATTGCACTCCCCAGGAGCTGTCCCTCTAGGACCTGCGGCTTCGCCTCCTTGGAAGGCAACCAGGCCCTGTTCTTGACGCCGCTGCCCCCCAGGTCTTCTCCTTGGACTTAATTCCACCTCTCTCTGGGTCTTTACTGCCCCACCTTTCTGTCCCTGCCCTCCGCCTGACACCTCTGGGTTTTCTGACCCTTTCATGCCTCAGTTCTGTCCCCTACCTTCTCTTGGACTCAGATGCATTGGCCCTCGCCTCCTTTCCTGCTTAATCTTGTTCCGTTTGCCATTCAGACTCTTTCCTCTCTTCCAGACCTTTCTGCCTGCCAGCTCTGCCCCTTTCCTGATCTCAGATCTTGCTATGCCCCAACCTCTGCCTGTTCTCCAGCCCTGCCTTCCATGACCTGCAGCGCTCTCATTTCTGCCATGCACTTCTCTGACCGCTCTCCCTAACAGCCTTTCCGCTGCCTCAGTGCTGCCCTGCAGGCCCCAGTTCTGCCCAGATTCTCCTTGAGGCTCCTCTCCCCCCCCCCCCCCCCCCCCCCCCCCCCCCCCCGCCTCCTTGTTGGCACTCATTTTAGCTGTTCCATCCATTTGCTCCCCTTTTCTTTGAACTGTCTCCCCTTCAGGTCTTCTTTGCTTAAGATCTGCCTCCTGCCCGTTAAGTTCTCTCCTCTCCATTTGGTCTTTCTTAGCCTTGTCCTTGCCCTCACTAAGCCGTCGATAACGTCTCTGTGGCATCACCCCCTTCCCTTCCTGTTTCTGCATCTCACATATCTCCCAAATCCTTTTTGCACCTGCTCTTTTCTCCCTTTTGTTCAGTTCTGCCCCATCCCTTTTATTTAATGTTTGCCTTCCCAGCTCTGCCCCTTCTGGAGCTGTCCACTTGCCCACCTATTTTTTTGTACCCATTTGAACTTTATTTCTGCTATTCCCTCTTGGAGCAGTCCTCTTGAGCCCAGTCTTGTAACTGTACCCCCACCTCTGTTGCCTCAATTTTGAAGTGTCCCACCCCGACCTTTTGATTCAGTTCTCAGCCTCCAATCTCTCCTTGCATTCGTCCTCCCTCCTTTGCCCTACCTTTCCCCCCCTTGAATTCTCCTTCGCCCAGTGCTGCCCAGTATTGGCGATGTCTTCTCACCCTCTGTCCTGTTGTTCCCGCCATTCACCTCCAAGCCCTCTACTGGAACCACCTAAGTTCTCAGGTTCTCCCTTCCTTGGATACTTGTTCCCAGTTTTCTTCTTAGCCTTGTTTCCACCTTTTCTTCCCTTTACATCTTACCAGGCGCCTTCTCTTTCCATTTATTCTCTCTCAGACCAGCTTCCCAGCTCCCCACCCTCGGCCAGCTGGTTCCCCACGAGTGCTTGCCCTCTTCGGGCATGCCTTGCTCTGGTCTCTGCTTTGGAGAGGAAGGCAGAAGGCGGCTTACGCCTGGGGTTCTCTAGGCTTTGACTTGGGCTACCTCTCAGTGCGCTTGCCCTGAAGGTTTGATCCTAGGGGATCCTGTGAGACCTGGGTGAATAGGTGGGGGCTGGTTTATTTGTTACTGCTCCCTGGAGTCTGGCCCTGCCTCCCCCTTGCTCTCCCGCCTCCCCCTTTTACTTAGGACCGTGGTGGTTTGGTTAGGGTAGCTCTCTTTCCATTGACCCATTTTCTTTCCCACTCACGTCTTGCTCCCCGGCCCACCAGATCCCTGGGCTTTACAGCTTTGTGCCCTTCAGAAGGGGGGCGTGCAGCTGCTCACAGGTCTCCTTCTCATTTTACATTCTCCCCGCCTTTGAGCCATTGAAAAGAGACAGTTGTGCCCTCTCCCCTTTCTGCCTCCAAGCCAGCACCCCTTGGGGGAACTTAAGAGTATGCTTTTTTCCTCCCTTCCAGCTGACAAGTCATGTTTTCATTTTACCCTTGACTGGGGAAGTGCCAGTTCTCCCCTTCTCCCCAGCTCCACCAGGCATTATGGCCACACTTGGTGTTTACGTCTCTGGGTCTGCCCTAATGAACTCTGCGTTGGAGTGTGACCTTTGAGAGGGGGTGAGGAGGGTGGGATTTTTCTCTTTCACCTCTGCCCCAGGAAGGCTCCATCCAGCTTCCTGGTCTTCAAAATGGTGAGGGCTTGGATTTGGAAAACTCTCTGCGGTTGTTTGTTTAAAGAGAGAGTGCCAAGTGTCACTCAGATTTCTGCCTCTGGTATTGTGGGTGCTCCCAGATACAGGAGCTGAATGCCTCTGGGCACATCGTGCTGGATTGAGGGCCCCTATGGGGTGTACACAGTGTGTGGGTAGACCCTGATACTCCCCATCCTTTTGAATGACCTAATTGGGTAGAGTGAAAAAGGGGGTGCAGGAACTGGTGAGATGAAGGAATGTTTGGTCTTAACACCTGGTAAATGCGCCTTCACCCCTTTTCCTTGAGCTGTTTTCTCTGGGGATCTTATGTTAGGGGTGGCGCTTTGGGAATTCGTCCAGGGGAAGAGGTGGTTTTACAGAAGTCATCCTACCACTTTCCTTCTTTAACTTGGGAGAAGGAACCTTCTGCATGTTCTACGTTTATTTATTTTATTGCTTAAGTAAATCAAAAGTGATTTTTCCTCCTGTGGCCTGGGGCAGTTGCATATTAAAGCAGCCATCCAGCTGTGAAGGAGCATTTACTGGAAATACTTTATTTCTTATCTGAGCGGGATCAAACTTTTGTTTACTTCAGCATTTATTTAGAGATAGTTCTGTGTGAACACAAGTGAAATAAAAACCCTTCACTGTCATCGGCAGAATCGGCCCATTGACTCATCACGTGTTAGGGCATTTGTGCGTGATGGGGGGAGGCTGGGGGGTAGGCTCTTTTAGTTGCTAACTTTTTAGGACTTTATATTTTCTGACAGTGTCTGGTAATTTTAACTATGGCCTGCATCTTCACCGTTATTGACTTAGAGAATGTTGGTTCATTTCTGTTGGTTTATGTTCAGTTCCAAATTTGATTCAGTCTCTGAATTTACTTTAGAGTTTTTGTCCTTGTTGGTATAAATACTTGTTTTGTTCTGTATCTTAATGTGGAAGTGACAGATAATTAAGCATAAAAACTGTTTTTGCAGCGCTGCTTAAATTTGTGTCTCAAAGTTTTCACATCACTGGCAGCATAGAAAGTTCCTGCATGCCCAAAGCTTAAGTTTACATAATAGGAAGAGAGGAGACAGAAGAACAAAGAGCTGATTTTTCTTCCTAAACTGGTAACTGATGTTCCAGAGACTGTCAGATTTCTGTGATGGAAGCAGAGGCTGTGGCCTCGGCATCAACATTTGCTTTCGTGATGGAATTGGGTGCTGGGAAATCTGAGGTGGTAGCCTTGGCCTTCTGGAACAGTGAATGTGCCAGCTGGGGGCGGACTGTGGGGCTGAAGATGGCAGTAGCTGACTGCCTTTAGCCCGGAGACGTGTCTGCGAGGGCTCTTGCTCTGCCGAGGAAGTCCTGCTGACTCTGGCCCAGTCAAGGTGCTGATGAACCTTTCTTTGTGGCCATGTCCCCCTCCCTTACCCAGCTCCCTTTCTTTCTCGTTGCGATGAAGGTGAAAGCACTAAGGATAATAAAAAGTCAGACACGAGTCATTCCTCTTAATGCTGGACGTGTGGCAGTATTTGTCCCTGTAGACCCACGGGCTGGTGGGGCCTTCTGGGGAAGGACATTCTGGCAGGAGTGAGGGTTACCCGGCTGGGGGACACGTGCAGCGTCCCGCCTGTCGGGCCAGCCTGTGCCCTGGGAGGGTGCGCCAGGTGGCACAGGTGGGCAGTGAGACGCTGAGAGTGCATGTCTCCTTCCTGGAGCCCGGTCTGCTTCTCCATCTCCTGTCTGCTGTGGTGTCCTGAGAAGGCCACGGGGCCTCGTGTGATCTGCTGTGACTGCTGTCACTCAGCACCTGGCAGTTTGAATGGTGTCCTCAGTTACCCAGTAGGTGTGACATTTTTTGATCCTCTAGTCCAGTTGTTTGTTTTCTTTTTCGCGTTTTATGAATTGCTAACCTTGGAGACCATCTGCTGGAGAAGGGAAGGAGACTCGCAGAGGCACCTGGACTTCGGAGCAGCGCAGTTGGAAACCAGTGCCCGGTGCCGGCCGCCTCTTCATGTCCGGGCGGGAAGTGAGACCCGTGAGGGGCGTGGGGCAGGCTCCTGGCCTGCTTCAGGGTCCTGGACACACAGGCGGGACCTCCTGGTCTAACCCCCACCGCTTGGCCGGTTGGACAGTCCTCCATGCTACGGGTGGGCTTGGCAGCCCTAGCCTGAAGTCAGGTCCCTCCCGGCGCAGACTAGAGACTCATCCTCGGTCACTCATCAAGTCAGAGCGGGGGCTGGACTCCTGAGTTACTGTGAGACCCCCCCACCCTAATCAAATCCTGTAACCTGTAGTTGGGGCTAAGGCGCTTTCCCTTGGGGGTGTGGTGGAATATACTAGATTACCTTTGTTGTATAATTTTTCAAATATAAGAGAAAACACTGCCCTCTTTCCAGCCGTTCACATGAAGATTAGTTTATAATTGGGGGGAGAAAGAAGCAGCCAGATTGTATTAGCTACATAGCTAAAGCCACGCACCTCTTTTAAAAACAATATGGAATTTTTCAAGCTGAGTCATTGTTGACCTAGGCTCTCAAATAGCAATGGTCTGAATAGCATTTGAATTGCTGGTATTAAGACATGCAAACAAATCACTCATGTTCATCTTTCTGAACGTTTATTTCTACTTCATTTTTTTACAGTGCGTTCTCAGGCTTCATCTATGAAGGATTCTTGAAAATAACTTTTGACATCTGTCAGTCTAATTTTTATTTATTGGCTTCTCTGATACTAAGAAATACCATGAGGTTGATATGTAAGCAGAGAAATTAAGTACTTTCAACCATGAAGCTTCATTACTGTGAAGTAATAATTATTTTACTTGAAAATAGCTGGACTTGCCTATCTCCTTCATTTTCCTTTATTGAAATGAGCATTTTCATTTTGAAAAATTTGCAGCAGTTGTGACTTGCATTATGCATCTGTTGGTGTTTCATACCTTTTTGCTTTCCAAGTGTCTCTGCATTCTTATTTAGAAAATATCCCCTTGCTGGTCATTGTAGTCGTATTTACACTTGGTAATTGAATTTGAATACTTGAGAGGCAGCTTCCTACGGTTTAAAGAAAATTGATAAGGAGGAAACCTGGTCCCGCCCTGAATCTGTTGCTTGCAGTTTGTGTGGCTTTGGCCAAAGCATTTTCAGTTCTTTGGGCTGCAGTTGCTTCATTTGAAAAATGAAGGGATTATGCCATTTGGTGCCCATTCTGCCTTATTTTACAGCTAATAATACTTGATTGTCTTTGTGTAGAGAGTAAAGTCCTTGAGGATGGACTCATACCGTATTTCCTCACATATCTTTATTTCCCATCGTGTCCAGCAAAATACCTGTACGTAGCTCATGCACTGCAAACGCGTAGACTGACTCCTAACAGATGCCAAAGCAGCCCCTCTACCTCTCCCCCCCCCCCGCCCTCCCCCCCGCCCTGGAGGTGGGTGTGCTGTTAAAAAAGCTGTTTGGGGGCCTTAACTCTTAGAGAGTGTGCCCTCCTGGTCAGCATTTAGTGCTCAAACTTTCTTCATTGTAAGTGTCTTGGCAGGGATTAAACCTGAGTGGTGGTAAGGCTGTGCTGTGAATCCAGGTCTGCCTGATTCCAGTGTCTGTGTGTGTTTTATTGGACTGCCTAGCCTTTCTGGGATATGAGGATACGTTATTGAGTTTATCCCCTTGTGGGATTTATAGTCAGTTGTAAACAATTATATATATATGAACGCGCATGTAAACTGTTCGTAAATATGAGTAAGTGTCGGGTGGGGTGAGGGAAGTAAATGTTATCTGGACTGTTCTGATTAGTTTCTAGTTCCTTGGGAAGGAGCCCCATGTTTTTCACATTGACTGAGAAAAGTATCAGTGGTTCTTCACTGAGAGATTCTCTTCTGAGAAAATTGTCTCCACAACTAGAAATGTGAAATGTATAGATAAAAATATACTTTGCCCCTTTACTTTTTTTTTAAGATTTATACACACACGCACGCACACACACACACACACACACACACACACACACACACACACGCTGGGGTACAGGCCAGAGGCGTGGGGCGGCGAGAGGGTTCACCAGAGACAGAGTGGGGAGCAGACCAGGCACATTGACAGGAATACACTGCTGAGGGGAGCAGCGGGTGAGGCAGGAGAGGTCTGCCGCGCCATGTGGGAATCTCCCCACCCGGGCGTTGCGTCGCCGCTGCCAACAGCACAGCGCAGCGCTCAACCACTGCGCCACCGGGGAGGCCCCTCCCTTTACTTATTTATGAAATTCACTATTTGTTAATCCATTTAGTAACCTTTTAAGTTGTAGGGGTTGGTTTGTTTGTTTTGTGTAGAACTGGGGTGTAGGCTAGAGGTACAGGGGTGAGAGGATTCACCAGAGACAGAGTGGGGAGCAGAACAGGCAGATCCACTGAAATCCACTGCTGAGGGGAGCAGCGGGGGAGACAGGAAAGGTCTGCTGAGCCGGGTGGGTCAGTTCCTTGGCTGGAGTCAGGAATGGAACTCAAGTCATACTGGTGATAGCACTGAGACTTAACCCCTAGGCCACCAGGGAGGTTGGGTGAAACTTTGTTACCCACCTACAGCTAAGAGTCTCCTGAAGTGTGAACAATTTTTAAAATATGGTTACATTGTATCTCTCACCATCTCCATTTAACAAGAAAGGTCAAACCCTGGCTTCATCTATTGCTGCCTGCACTGCTTAGGAATAAGACAAAGGAAAATGATTACTGTTAATTGCCACAGGCAATTAAAAAGGATTCTTTGTTCAGTAACAAATTGATTGTGTACAAATGAAAGTCAGCTCTGCATTAATACAAGATTATTAGATTCTTAAAACCTGCATCTTAAGCTAGAGTAGCTTTCTCTTCCGGGGGATTACTTCACTGGGAATAGTGTACCTAAACGCTTGGTGATAAATGCATCACTGAATCTTTATTTTTCGAAAAATACTAAGGTTGTTGGTAGAAGGCTGATGGGTGCTGCTGTTGTGATACCATTTTTAGTGGCTTGAACTATTTGAATACTTTAGTAATGGTGACAGCCTATGGGACATATCCTCTGGTCCCTGAACTTTGATAGAGAGGAAGAAGGGGGACCCCCTGAGTGCTGTCTGCGTGCAGCCGGTTGGCGGTGCCCGGTGTTAGCCAGCAGAGGCGTGACGGTGGCCGCCTTCGCTGAGGCATCGTGATTTGGTGCGTGTGCACTTGCAGGATCCACATTTTTTGTGTACTCATCCCCCTTAATTTATTTTTCTATTTAAAAAAAATATTTAAAAACCATACATGTGGAACAGCATGTGTAGATTTCTGATTTTCCAGCAGGTTTTATAAACCCTTTTTCATGTGATGGGGTGTGATTTCCTTTTCCACATAATTCTTTTTTTTAAAGATTTTATTTTTTTTTATTTATACATACAAGCTGGGGTACAGGCCAGAGGCGTGGTGCGGCGAGAAGGTTCTACCAGAGGCAGGAGTGGGGAGCAGAACAGGCAGATCAGAAACACACTGCTGAGGGGAGCAGCGGGCGAGGCAGGAGAGGTCTGCCGCACCATGTGGGATTCTCCCCGGCCGGGCGTCGAACTCGCGTCGCCGCTGCCAACAGCTCCACAGTGCAGTGCTCAACCGCTGCGCCACCGGGGAGGCCCTCCACATAATTCTTAACAAGTTGAAAATGACTTGATAGTCTGTATCTTAAGTCATGACTTTAATGCATGAATGTAAGTGGGTAGGATGTTATTTATGACTTTTCCAAGTTTGCTCAAGGTCACATACGTGATGAAGCATGGGGTAGTAACAGCTTCGTTGTACACATTACTGCAGGGTAATTGTGCATTCTTTTAATAACAGATCTTCTCACTTTGGGTTGTAATTCCAGATTAGTTTGGTCTGTGTTTGCTGGAGATTACAAAGAAATAGGTAGCAGTCACTGCCGGTGAGGTGGGGCCGAGCCTCAGACTGCTGTAGGGTATGTTAAGTGGTGGGAACTTCTGGAAAGCAGTTTGGCAATGTTGTAACAGACATAAAACCCTTGATCTACTTACATGATTTCTCCGGACCAAGAAATAGAGCTGAGAAAACCAAGATGTTAACTATAGTGGTGTGTAAAAAAAAAAAAAGTAAATATTTTAACTTTAGGGAATGGTCACTTTATGGAAAAGTATGGCGTCATTGAAAAAGGATGTTTTTGGAGAATTCTTGACATAGGAAAGTACAAGTACACACACAAAATTAAGTATAAGAAGAAAGCAGGATATAGAACTATGAACAGTATGATTCCAGTTATATGAAAATATATATATGGGAAAAGTGGAAGGAATATGTCAAATTTCTATTAGTGTTTATCTTTGTGTTGTAGAATTTGGGGTGACTAAAAATCTCTTTTCTGAGTTTTCCCCAATGATTTTTATTATATTTGATTTAGAAAAAAGATTTAACAATGATTAGCAGGTGTGGGTATGTTTGATTTTCTTTTACGTATACGAAGGAAAATTGAGCTAAAAGTTAGCAATAGTGCTACTTGGACTCCAGTAGCCCTGAAGTGAGGGCGGCCATCCTTTCTGAGAAGAGTAGTTGAGTTTTTAGTGGCGTTTCCGGGCAGCAACAGCAGCGTGCTCGCCGGGGACCGGGGCTGCTGGGCCTCCCTCTCGTCGCCTCTGCGGTAAGTGGCATTTCAGTTCCTGGCCTGGGATCTGGGGCTTCCAGAGGGGCCTTGCCGGAGGCCACAGAGCTCGGGGGCCCTCTCGCTACTGGTCTGGTGTGTGCAGAACCCCATTCCCTCTCTCAGCCACGGAGGGAGAGAGTCTGAGTCTGCTTCGTGGCTGATAGCGGCAGCTAGACCTGCAGCGAGGTGTCTGCCCTGCCCCCTTAATTTCAAGAGAAAGAAACCATGAGTATACTTTTCCTTTTCTTGATCAAAATCAGGAATAGCCAGGAAGTTAGTTGTAGCTTCCCTTTTACAAGCCAAAAATCTTTAAGATTTAAATTATTTTATTTAATATATTCAATTAGTTTTATTTAAAGATTTGAACAATTTCGGTAATTAGGGGCTAATTAAGCGGAAGAGGGAGCAGTCAAGTTCCTTGTGGCGCCAGAGGATAGAGCTGTGGGAAGACGGGGTTCCTTTCCCTCCCCGTCAGCATTTGGGTGTCTACGCTGTTCAGAGTACCAGTTTTCCAGAACCTGCCGTCTCCTTTCTCAGGAGAGTTTATATGCCACTTATAAAACACAGGCAGCACTTCCCTCCCAGGTGACATAAGGCCCACCCTGTTTCTGTACCAGAGAGGGAGAAATTTAGAAACCCAGGGCCTGATTTTCTTTTGATTCTTTTTACTGACCATCTCAACACAAGAGTGTATGGACTAGGAAAATAGAGTCCATGCATTATGAGAAAGAGCTTTTGAAGAAAATGATCCAAGTGCAAGTTTTATCTTGAATAAGGAATAATTTGGAGATTTAAACATTTACCTTGTTTGTTTTCTTTGTTATTTGACAAGACACTTGCATACACATAAGCCTGTTTTTTGCGGTCATCCTTTCCTTCATGAAGGAGAGTGCTGGGAGGAACACCTGAGGCTTGCTCACCACGTGAGGGTTTGCATTCCGACATCAGAAGAAATTGTGAAATAGCTTTGGAAGTGGCATAGGGTTTTTTCCTGTGTCATTTCCCCATTTAGTCTGTGAACCCATCATACTTAACCTGGAACATGGCAACAGAAGCGTGGTGTTTGTTGGAAGAGGTTTTGAGAATTTTGAGAGAAGCTGGGAAAAGACTGATTCTCTGGAGTCAATCAGTCTTTGATTCCTGAGCTTGCTCAGCGTTTAGAAAGGCGCCCTTGCTGCCTTTGGTCTCCGTGTTGCTTCCTACCAACTTTGCAACCTTGGGCAAGTCATTTATTTTAATTTGAGTTCTTGTCTATAAAACTGGCCTAAATACCTACTCTGCCTGCCACAAAGACTTTTTGTGTTGCAATTCCAGATATTTTTTTGAGAACTGAATGCCAAGAGTGAATGTGGAAACTGTAAAGTGGGGGAGCCTTTCAGATGTATGGGCCAGTGAGAGAGAACCCCTTTGTTAAATAAATGGTCACGCTAAGCCACCTCAGGCAGCTCCTCCTGTTCTGTGATCTGTTTTTGTGACCTGCTCCCCCCCTAGTCTTAGGGTGCTCTCATCAGTGCATGCTTCACACATCTGGATGGTGTAGGTCAGTCGAGAGGGCAGCTGTTGGGGTCTCAGTCCCACCTCATGCCCGCTGCACCCTCAGATGGGACTGTTAAACTTAGGGGCCTCGGGCGTGGCACCTAAGAAAAGAGGAACAGAGATGCTTCTGCTCAGGGTCATGGCGCCAGTTCCAACAGTGTGTTTGAGCAGCTTCAGATACGCCAGGGTCTTGGTGATGTGTGATAAATTAATTGTGCAGTGGTTCCTAGGCTTGGATCTTATAGACTAATTGGAGCAGATGGTGGCGATAAAGCAAGTATGAATTTACCAGTTTTACATTTTGCCAAGGAGGGCATTAGGAAAGGAAAGAAGGAAAGACTTGCCATTATTTTATTAAAACATAGGCTCCAGGGCCTCCCTGGTGGTGCAGCGGTTGAGCGCCACGCTGTGGAGCTGTCGGCAGCTCACGATGCAAGTTCGACGCCCAGCCAGGGAGACTCCCACATGGTGCGGCAGACCTCTGCTGCCTCGCCCGCTGCTCCCCTCAGCAGTGTATTTCTGATCTGCCCGTTCTGCTGCCCACTCTGTCTTTGGTGCATGCTCTCGCCGCCCCACGCCTCTGGCCTGTACCCCAGCTTGTATGTATAAATAAATAAACCTTAAAAAAAATAATAAAAAAATAGGCTCCAATATCAGAATAGAAGATTACCTCCTCAAGGAAGTTGGCAGCCTCCCATGGACACATGTAGGTAATATCTCTACTTCTCCTCCTTACGTAGACCGGGGAACATTTTGCCACAGGCCAGCCCCACTACTTTGTGGGCAGGTGTTTAGACGAGACTCTTGTCTCAGTTACCCCCATTTATTTTGTTGCCCTAAATAAGCTGCTTGATGGCTGCGAGTCTGCGTCCTCGGTGCATGAAATTGATAGCTTCCTTGCAGGAAGAGAGGCGGGAGTGGCGCTGGGAACGTGCTCCGTACTCACCCGCTGGGGTCCTTACTCTCCAGCGCTGAGTGTCCTTGGGTGCCAGTGAGGGCAGAGCCCCTTGCTGCTGCCGCTGGGAATCTGGGAAGTGGGCAGTGGCCGAACTGCGGGCTCCTGTGCTGGCCCCGCACCCTGATCCTCTGCAGGTCGCTGGAGCCCTGAAGCAGACGCCAGCCTGTCCCTCCACGATACCATCGAGTGGCCCGTAGAACCCTGGCCTGGCCCGCCTGCCCAGCCTCTTCTCCGCAGTTCTCTGTGTTCTTTTTCTGCCTGTTTTTGATGAAGTGGGCTCCTCTCGAGAGCGCCTTGCCGGTCCTTCTCTGATAGGTGAATTTCCTGAACATCCTCCAGCCTCCCCTCCGGGGCCCCTGTTTGCAGACCGCTCTCTCTCCCTGGGGTTTGCCTCAGCTCTGTCCGAGAGCGCTTTGCTGGGGATGCTGGGCGCGCCTCGTGTGTGGGTGTGCTCAGAGGGTCTTGCAGCCGCCACCACTGGACACCTGGGCTGGTCCCTTAGCTCTTCCCCCAGCACCCACTTGTCCCTGCACTTCAAGAGACATCAGTGTTTTAAGAAGTCAGTGACATCTTTCCTTCCAGAGGTGATTTGTACCATACAAACAGGCAAGTATAATTACCCCCCCCCCCCCCCGTGGCAGCATGCTGCGCTCGCGGGTGCATCTTTCACAGCCTGGTGCTCCAGCGCACAGTGACCGATGGCCGCATGTGTTAGCCGGGCTCCCTTATGGGCGTTTGGCTCGTTTCCAGTCTGCGTGTGGTCAGCGCTGCAGAGTCGTGAGCATGCGTCAGTGTCCGCGTGAGCCTGTACCCGGAGGAGAAGCTCCTAGGATAGGGAAAGTTGTCTTCTACTTTTTGAAGCTAAGGATTTGATCTTTTTTTGTTTTCTATTTTGCCTGGTGAAGTGCCTGACTTGTCGTAGGTGTCTAATTAATGCCTGATGAAGAATAGAGTGGTCTAGTTGGGTAGACAAGACAGATTTTTGTAAAAAATGAAACACTGATGTCCTGTGTCAGGTATAGGATGCTTGTCAGAAGCCTGGCAGCTGTCCCCCAGGGCTTTGGGCATTTTAATAGCCCATAGTGGAAGGTGCCAGCGTGGTGTTGAATGGGATCAGCTTGGGATGAATTGGACTTTTCACCTACCCGCCCCCCTCTCCCGCCCCCCCATTGTGACAGCACAACATCTCTCTCCCCTGAGAATTCACCTCCAGGGGAATCCTTTACTTTCCAGCAAGTGAAGCCAGGTCCCTGGAGACTCCTGCAGAAACCGTAGTCCTTTCCTAGTCCTCTCCCTAGGCCAGGCGTCTTGCTGTGCACTTTACACGCGTTAACTCAAGGCACCTGTGTAACGACCCCAGGAGATAGGCATTATCCTTAGGCCCACTTTACAGATGTGCAAGTTCAGGTAGCATGTACTTGGTGGTGTGGACTGAGGTTTCAGAGCAGAGTGGGAACCCCTCCTTCCTTAGAACTGCTGAGCTACCACCCAGTCCCACCAGGCTGCCGTGCCCCCCATCACCTGTGATTTCGCATGTTGACCTTGATTGTTGGGAAATGTTTCTTCTACTGCAGCTATCTGGATCGGCAAATTCTTTACTTTGTCTCTTGATCCCTAGTTTAGCTTACCTGTTAAAAATTTCCAGAATGACCTAGCAATTAATTCCAGTTCCATTTTCCCCTCTTCCATTTTAGTGAGATTCTAATTGGACTTTCTAATCTGTTTTTTTCATTTTAGGATGTTTTCATTTAAGCTTATCTTAGCAAAATACAAACAAAGCCTATCATCCAACCTGTTCTATTATGTCTCCTGGAAATATTTTGCTTTTGATTTGGGGGGGTTAGCTCTGGAAATTTCGGGGTTTTATCACGCTGATGGGAAGTACCATGGGTTGTCAGCAGCCAGCCTGCATGCCCACTGTAGCACACGTTTCGGTGCACGTGTTTCCCGAAGGCTGCTCTCGAGCCTCTCTATTTCTGGGGTCTGAATTAGCATCAGTACTTCTCTTTAGCTCAGTCCTGTCTAATAGGACTGCACTGTCCATTCCAGCTACTTGAAATGTAGGTAGGCTACCAGGGAGGCCTGAATTTTAAATTTGACTGAATTTTGATTAAACTTAAAATGGCTAAAGTATTGGTGAGTACACATTATTCTATATGCTTTACTAGAGAGAAATTTTCCTTTTCACTTTTTCCCTGTCTCTCCCAGGTAGCACCATACTCCTTAGATGTGATGACTATTTGATAAATGACCTTCATGACTGAAAAGTATAAGAAAAGTTAAAGGCTTCCTTTCTCTGTCTCTCTCAACCACTGTTACCATTTTGTCCTAACTGGTGCAGGGTACAATTTTTACAGTATTTTTAGGGACTTCTTAAAACATACTCCATAAAAATGATAGATCAGCCTGCCAGTCAGTCTTTGGGCACAGTTACCTATGAAAGAAAGGAGTCAGTGAAAGACTAAGTTTTTGTTGGTTCTGCTTTTGGTTTTGAATGCAAAGCAAGGACCCTTGATTGTAGAAATTGACATTAGTCAGGGTTGTTGTAGGTTTCAGAGTTTAGGAGAAAACCATAAAATGTATCCGTCAAGTACCTTTGTAAAAATTGTTGCAATATACTGTAATTCTATCCCAATGATTAGAGTCCTCAGTGAAAATCTTGGAAGGAGCGGGTGAATTGTCCTGCTTTCCTCTTCCAAATCCCAGATGATTTTGCCAGCATTTTATTTTAAGGTGATTTTGACTGTTCCTTGGGAGTGGTTGAGGATATTTGAAGAGAGAGGGGGAGTTTATTACTTTTTAAGACTAAAGAATCAGAAATGTGTCTGCTTGAATTTCTTTTCTTTTCCATAGTAAAAGCAGCACCTTAGATCACACTCTTTTTGCAAATTGTGTATACTGTATTGTTCCCATGTAAAGATGAGACTGATTTCATTTTTGGTACAACTCTTTGAATCCTAACAGTTCTCCCGATTCTGTATCATCTCTTTGGTAATTTCCATTCTGTTCTAAAGGATTTAATTGTGTGGGCTGGTGGTTTTGGGGACACAAAGATGGAGAGAGTGATAAAAGATAAAACCAGAGCTTAGAAGTAAAGTAGGAATTCTTGAAAATCTTTGAATGCAATGGAATGTGTGGTTTGGGATTGGATCTTGGAACAGAAAAGAGAATTTAATGGGAAAAAATTGATGAAATCCAAATAAATTCTGTAGTTTTGTTTTTTGTACCAAAGGTGATTTCTTTGTTCTGATAGGTATGCCATGGTTTTGTTAAATTAGGGGAAACTGGATGAAGGGTCTGTGGCAACTCTCAATAATACCTGCAACTTTTTTTTTTAAAGATTTATTTATGCATACAAGCTGGGGTACAGGCCAGAGGCGTGGGGCGGTGAGAGGGTTCACCAGAGACAGAGTGGGGGGCAGAACAGACAGATCAGAAATACACTGCTGAGGGGAGCAGCGGGCGAGGCAGGAGAGGTTGCCGCACCATGTGGGATTCTCCCTGGCCGGGTGTCGAACTCGCATCGCGAGCTGCCGACAGCTCCACAGCGCAGCGCTCAACCGCTGCGCCACCAGGGAGACCCCAATACCTGCAGCTTTTTTGCAAATCTAAAACTATCCCAAAATGAGTTAAAAAACCAGGGAGAATATGAGAATTCAAGAGCTGGGATTTCATGGGGGGTGGGGGCAGGGGGCTGCATTGTACATGAATTTAGATATGTAAGGGCACTCCAGGGCCTCTGTCTGTCTATTCTCTTCCCTCCTTAAACTCCATCCCAGCCTGTGGAATGACGGTCGCTCTCCCAGAGAGCCTCACTTCTGCATGTTGTCATGTCCTGCTTCCTTTTTCAGGGTATTGGCTGCGCCCGCCATCACCAGCCCAACCTAACCAAAAAACAAACAACCCCTGGAAACAAAATCAGAACAAGCTTAACTAATTTTTTCTAATCCTTTTTTTTCTGCCTTAGATTTTATTCTCTCAGAAAGGCTTCCCTGATCCTCGGTGATCAGCCTGCCTTTGCCTTCTGGGTTTCTGCCCTTTGATGCTGCGCTTACTATGCTCTTTTAATTACTACATTTTAAACTACCTGAAGGCGGGGACTGTGCTTTTTCTTTTTCTTTTTTTTTTATTTGTTTTTTTAAGGTTTACTTATTTATTCATACAAGCTGGGGTACAGACCAGAGGCGTGGGGTGGTGAGAGGACTCATCAGAGACAGAGTGGGGAGCAGAACAGGCAGATAGACGGAAACACACTGCTGAGGGGAGCAGCCGGGGGCGAGGCAGGAGAGGTCTGCTGCGCCATGTGGGAATCTCCCTGGCCAGGCATGGAACTCGCGTCGCCACTGCCGACAGCTCCACAGCGCAGCGCTTAACCACCGGGGAGGCCCGGACTGTGCTTTTTCATCACTTCATCTCTGAGCATATAACCCAGGCACCTGGGCATCACCGATGTTCAGGAAATAGCTTCACAACCAGAAGCACGTCCCCCACCCTTGATCCCCACTCAACTGGTGGTTTTCCTCCTGTTCTGAGCTTGCTGTCTCCTGTCGCTTGCCATAGAGAGTCAAATCCTGCCAGAGAGAGAGAAGCCAGGGCTAGTGAGATGGGAAAGCGTCTTTTTAATAGGCTTATTCTTGTTATTTCAAGCTCCCAGGGGTCCAATTTAGGAAAATATTTTGTTTTAAAATCTCCTAGTTATGTAGCATTATCTTTTGCTGACTACATGAATTTATCTCATTTTACCATGAGAGAGAACGTTTAGGTTGTTTTAAATCCGTTCTTTAGTACCGTTCAACAGTTACATGTGCAACTCTTGGTGGAATATGTAACACTATCAGGACCTCTGCCTTTTAATTTCTTACATTAAGCTGGGGGCGGTATAAGTTGAATCAGCTGTCTCTAACATGTGCCAGGTACCGGGAGGAGTGGGCCTTAGAGATGGGTGGAGAGATGTTGCAGGTTGTAAAGCTCCACAGTCTCCCTGACTTTGCTCCCCCCTCTAATAAAAGGGGTGATTGGTGGACTTGGTCTCTAGTTGGGCGTGGTTAGAAATGCAGGTTGTACGCAAAGGTTCCGTGCGTGGGGCCTCTGGATCCTTGGGGATTGCGGTGGGGGCGTGGCCACGTTGCTCTCAGGAGTACGTGCTGAATTTTGGTTTTGTTTGTTTTCTGTGGAGAGAGGATCTGGAGCTTTCGCTAATTCTCAAAGGAATCCATGGCCCAAGAAAGATGAGAACCACTGGCTTAGAGAAACACAGACCCATGGCCTCATTTTCTCTCCCTTTTATATCACCGTTTCAGATCGGTCACCGCGTTTTGTTTTTCCTGACAGTGGGAGCTGTGGGGAGCGCTGCTGTGGACACATCAGGGAGGAGCTTGTAAATTGTGTTTTGGGGAAGATTGGCGTTATGGCGCGCAGTTTTCTTGTATTTTCTCCTTGTTTAGTAAAAATATATTTGAAGGGATGGTTAACGGCTCGCCCAGGTCCCCTTGTGGGTGCCTGGTGATGGGCAGCTGGGATGCCCAGAAGCGGTGGTGGCTGCAGACATGGAGGAGCAGGGAGAGTAGGGACTTGGGAGCAGAGTGGCCAGACTTTAATTCAGTGACATCGATGTTGATTTAATCTTTATTACCTTTGATATTGCAAATCTCTGCATTGGCGGGGGTAACATTAGGTGCTTAGGGCACTTGCCAGGCTGGCCAGGCCCACTGAAACAGGCAGTAACTGAGGCCCAGGCAGTGACCTGTGTCCAAATGGAACTCTTAGGCTATTGACAAGAGTCAGGGTCTCTTCGTCCTTAGCCACGCAGCAAGTATTTATTGGACACACAGAGGGTATGTACTTCTGGACTGAACTCTTGGACTGAACAGTTGACTCATGGGCAATGCTGTGTCTTTTGATGTGTCCCCACAATCAATACAGTGACAAAGTTCTCTCTGTGGGGCAGGGAGGCGCGGGCCATCTAGACAGACTGGGGAAGTCAGGATGCGGGTGTTACAGACCCTGCTCTGCTGAGGAGCCTCAGTCAGGTCAGTCGACCCCTTTGGGCTTCATTCTCGCCGTGTGTCACTCGGCCGTAACTGTTGGCCGCCAGTGGGGCCACGCTCTGGACGCAGCAGGCCCGGCGCGTAGTGGCCTGATGGGTAAAGCTGTGTGGTTATTCGTGGGCGAGGATCATAAAGCTTGAAGAAATTTCCTTGTTGTGCTTATTCGCTAAGGATAATTACGTCACTCAGAAAAGAGCATTGCCCTTAGGTGAACTGGGGGAGTTGGTGCTCCTCGTTAGAAACAGTGGTTGTCTTTTCTTTTTTAAAATCTGTCACATAGTTTTGACGAGGGCAAAGTCTTTTTTTTTTTTTAAGTTCTTTTTTTTTTTTAAAAATATTCATGCATACAAGCTGGGGTACAGGCCAGAGGTGTGGGGGGCGAGAGGGTTCACCATAGACAGAGTGGGGAGCAGAACAGGCAAACTGACTGAAATACACTGCTGAGGGGAGCAGCGGGCGAGGAAGGAGAGGTCTGCCGCGCAATGTGGGAATCTCCCCGGCCTATCGGGCATGGAACTCACAGGCGTGGAACTCACATCGCAGCTGCCGACAGCTCCAGTCGGCTCCACAGCGCAGCACTTAACGGCTGTGCCACCAAGGAGGCCCTAGGGCAGTCTCTTAATGTGGGGTTCCTGAATTTTCTTGTGTGTAAGTGCATTTTTCTGAGGGAGAGTGTTCAAATTTTCATCAGATTGTCAAAGGAATCCTAACTGCTGAAAAATTAAACGTCAATTTATTGACCACTTGGCTCTCTTGATCCTAAAATTGTTCATTTTAATATCACTGTGAAGTCTTTTACAAATAAAAAGAATGTAATGAAGATCTCGAGTGAGTGTAGTCAAAAACTCTGTGTGCTTTTTCTTTTTTCTTTGCCAGTGAGGAAATGGGACAAGTAGATAAGAAAGCGTGATACCCCTTTCTTTCAGGAGGGAGCTAGGGCTGAAGGATTGAGTGCTGGCTTCTTGTCCTCAGTTCCTCTTGTCCACAGGTTGACGCTGAGTTATCATGCAGCCTCCTCTTCCCTGAACCCTAACTTCTGATCAGTCTGGGCCACTTGCTTCTCCTGAACAAACACCTGGGGAACGCTTGTCACTCCCGTGTGTAGGCGACCCCTCCTCCCGTATTCGCAGGCCTGCTCTCTGTGCTCAGAGGCCCTTCTAAAACACACACAACTCCTAAACTGCGGATATTAAAAAAACTGTAATATCTCTCATCAAACACCTTACACTTTCACCAAAATAATGTGTAAAGCTTCTAGACTGAGTACGATCAAAGAAATAGCTCCTAATAGTTCCAAATAATCCACCGTGGTGTGAAAAACTGGAGACTAGATGAACACGAATTAATACGTGAGCGGCCCACAAAGTGCTAAATCCCCTGAGAGCACTGACTGTTCATCTCTTACCCTCCACAGGCAGGTCCTTTTTATAGAGCCAGGCACTAAATAAAGGGTTGTGGGTAAGGAGGAGCTTGGGGGTGGGTGGGGGAGGGAGGATGTAGGTGAAAATTACTGACAGCAAAAAGTGATCAGATGCCAGTGTGTGTTCTGAATTCTGGGAGAGCTTGGGGGACATTTTGTAGCCTGGGTAGCGGGAAGGACCCTGGCGCAGGAAGCGGGTGCCTGGGAGGGCTCGCCAGCTGGGTGGCCTTGGTCAGGACATAGGCCTTTTGGGCGAGGGTTATCACCTCTGGGCAGTGGTTGGAGTTGCTGAACACGTGATAGAGTTGGGCGTGACGAGCGTCCCCTGCGCACCCGGTTCTGCTTCAGGAGCTGAGACGACCATGGCCAACCAGTTGAGTCCCCTGCTACTCTCTGGGTGGGACATGTCGAGAGGGACATTAGCCACTTCACCAGGCTTAAAATTCAAGGATTCTGTGATCTGGAAAAGGAGCACAACTTTGCTTGGGTTGAGGATTGAATGAGGATTTGAACATTACAAAATGCTCGGCTCTTGTTTATTTTGGGTAGCACCCCCGCCCTTGCCTTTGACCTGTAACAGAGTCAAAAGTTTTAAAAGGTACCAAGGTCACTGCCAGCATTTTTACATTGATCAATCCTTAGTGAGTTTTTCATATCATATTGTAAACAAATTAGCTAAGGACGATTGGATGGAAGCTTTTTGCACTGACAGGAGTATGAACTAGTGATCTTGGGTTTAGGTAAATTTGGGGACTTGTTAATTCTTTGCGTTGTAAGAAAATCCCTAACACTTGGGAGACAGATTGGCAATACCATCTTCACCCACTGAGGCGCAGACATTTTCTTAAGAATATTTTTGAAATGTTTCTACACTGGGTTTGTTACTGACTTTCTCAATTGACTTCTTCCTTTCATTAATATTTTTATTTTTTAATCAGACTGACAGGCTCTTAAATTCTTAGATACAATTTCAGGTTGGTGAAGACCACATGTTGGGGAAATCCAGACTTACCAGTAGATATGGGACTTTTTTGACCATAAATTCAGGATACTCTCCAAAGTGCTTACATTATGTGATTAGGCTGATTGTTTTAAGTTCAATTCCCTTGTTCTGGAAATTGTCTCCAGTATCCTCAAACAAAGAGCAAATGATGCAATTAGGATGCAATATGTTGCCTATGGATTTCAAGGAAAGTTATTTCCCATACAACTCAGGAGCTTGTGGCCAGAGTCAGGTTTCCTTTATTTTTTATTTTTTTGAAGATTTATTTATTTACGCATACAAGAACTGGAGTGTAGGCCAGAGTTATGGGGGTTGGTGGTGAGAGGATTCACCAGAGATAGATTGGGGAGCAGACCAGGTGTATCCACTGAAGTACACTGCTGAGGGGAGCAGCAGTCGAGATAGGAGAGGCCTGCTGCACCATGTGTGTTAGCTCCCCGGCTGGGGATTGAACTCGAGCAACAGTGGCTGGCAGTAGCTTGATAGTGCTGGACTTAACCCCTCGCACCACCAGGGATTAGATATATCTAAGGTAGGTTTATTAGTAAACATCACTTCATTTTCATTTTTTGATTGGTTTATGTTCTTTAAAACTTTAAATGGCACCAACTTTTTAAACACTGTATCTTGATGTTTTCCACTTCTCAAAACGCCTGTCTTCTGTGTCCTGTCTTACTGTGCTGTTTTGTGAGCTATGAGATTTTTGCCTACCCAGTGGTTTTAGTACAACTATTTTATTTCCTTTATATTTGAGACTGAGTTCCTGTCCATAGCCCTTAATTTTTTGATCTTCCAGGGGCCTGTCCCCTCTGGATTTGCGCGAACACAGCTGTTGGAGCAGTAAGAAAGATGTGCTGTCTGGAGCACTGAAAGAGTATTTCTGGAATGGTGAAGTCACATCATTACATTTTTGGGTGATTTGGGGGGGTACTCTCCGTGCGAGAAGAAATTTTTGCAGTAGGGTGAGGAAGAAATAAAGATTAAATATAAGGGCAAAAATTTTTGGCATCTCTACCCTTCCTTCTGTGGTTTGAGAAATACAGAAAGGTGCAAACTAGTGTCTTCTCACATTTTAATGCTCACACAACTTAAACTATTTTCTTCATTGTCAAGTAGTTAAGTTTGAAGATGACCAGTTTCCATCAGGTCTCATTCTGAGTGCTCTCGGGGGGGGGGGGGGGGGGGGGGAGCCGGCAGATGCTGTGCTTCTGCCGAGCTTGGTGCCCACCAAGGAGGCGGCGTGCAGAACCCTCTCGGCCTGGGGGAGCCTTTGGTTTCCCCAGCCCAGAGTTCTCATCTGTGGCGTGGAATCCCCCCCATCCCAGGTGGTGTGTGAGGCTGCGCACATGCTCTGTAGTGGTGCTTCAGGAGTGTAAAGGCTTGTGCGTGCCTTATGGGGGAGGAGATTATTAGCGTCTGTCTCTAAGTAGATAAGAGACTGCCCCTCACAGTGGAGAGCTCTGCTGAAGGAGCAAACGCATCACAGCAATGGTGTTCCTCCAGAAAGCTCGCGCTGCGAGTAGCTTCTGCCCCTCCTGTCTGTGCAGCAGCGCGGCGCCTGGGAGGCAGGTGCGCAGGCTCCCCAGGCAGGCCGCTGCGCCCCGCCCCCCCCAGGCAGGTGAGCTGGAACGCGTCGCTTGACCTCTCTGAGCAGGTTGCTTCATCTGTAAAACTGGCTTCTAACTGTCCCTGCCTCGTGGGGTGATTGTGAAAAGTGAAATCACATCCGTGCGTGTTGTTCATTTGGTACCGTGCCTGGTTTCTAAAGGAATTCGTGCTGTGATGACTGGCGTGGAAGAGGCGGTGGCGTGGGGAAACCGCCGCTGCCGTGGCCGGCCAGGCGGGGCATCGCCTGTTCCTTTACTGAGGACGTCACTCGCGGTGGGAGGCCGGCTTTGAGCATCCTTTCATCTGTCACCTGACCCCAGAAGGCCCTCAGGAAATGTTCAGCAAGTGATGAACCTGAAGCCCCCCCACTGTGAGCAGCTGGCTTAATTATCAGAGAGAGATGTGATTACCAATGGTAATTGTGAGGTATGTTTTTGAATATTCCAATTTGTTGAGAGCTGATTATCTGAGAAGCAGCCGGTCAATTCTGTCTTACTGGAACTTTTCCCTTGCTGGTTTCTGAAGTAGTTTATCCTGCCCTATGCTTCCATTGGGGTGTGGGGCATGGTTTCCTATGCTACGGTTTTAGACGTAGTAAAGGGCCAGCTACAGTCGTTCCAGCGTTTGTCTGTTAGGCACGTTGGCTAGTGAAGTATGAACATGACACAGCCCGTGGCCCAGTTTCCTCAGTCAGTGGAAACCTGCGAGCCAGGCTGCCCGGTGCTCGGGTGGGGTTTATAGCTCCGCTAAGGTTTCCATTTCACGAGACATTTTTGTTAATGGAAAACTGGCTCAGCAGATGACATGAAGAGCGGTAGGGGTGGTTTAAGTAGTTATCACCCTCCGAAGTTAGTTTTTGCTTCGCTTTTTTAAAACATTCAGACCCAATACTTCTTACCGTTGCGTTGGCTTAATATTGTATCTGAAAATGAATGTAAAGTAAGAATTAGAGCGAAGTGATCTCGGAGCGCTGTGGAAACATGCAACTTGCAGGAGCCGGCGGTGACTCCTGTGCTAGGCTGACTTGGTGTTTCACCCTCCAAGAAAGGCACACTGTTCCTGGCGGTTTTTTAATGGGGTTTTGGGCTAAATCGTTGACCAGACAGCAGGAGGAGCCCCTCATCATCAGAAGTGAGAGGTGGGCTTGGGGGTGGCCTTGGCCAGGAAGAAGTGAAACCCCTGTCCCTGTGCCAGCCGGGCTCCTCCACCCTCCCCTCCTCGGCGGCTGCCTTTTGGGGCGGAAAGATCTTTGACTCATTTGTGGGCTACTTTGGTGAGACTTGTGTTCAGGTCGCTATTTACAGCTAGACTGTTACCTTGACCGTCACTCCCAATCTCTATGAATTCCAGAGCATTAATCTACCATTGTCAGACACCAGCTGCTTAGGGAGACCCTACTGTGGGCCTCCCTGTGGCACAGCGGTTAGGTACTGTGCTGTGGAGCTGTCAGCAGTGGCGACGTGAGTTTGATGACCAGCTGGGGACATTCCCACATGGTGCGGCAGACCTCTCCTGCCTCTCCCACTGCTCCCCTTAGCAGTGTATTTCCATCAATCTGCCTGTTCTACTTCCCACTCTGTCTCTGGTGAACCCTCTCGCCACCCCACACCTCTGGCCTGTACCCCAGCTCGTATGCATAAATAAATAAATCTTAAAAAAAAAAAGACCCTACTGTGTGTGAGATTCTGTTGAGACATGGAAGGAAATGGGATTCTTCCTATTCTGTAGACACGCAGTTAGTCAGAGAGCTGTGATACCGACTTCCTTTTTAAACAATGCACAACTAAATTGTACTGTAATGTATAGTGAAATATGCAGCAAAACTAGCGCCTTAATTTTTAGAATTCAAAAGTTGTGTTGGGCTATATCTATATCTAGGGGAAAACGTTTTCTAGGATTTTGTTTATGAGGTTTTTAAAAATTGGTCTTCATTCCTTTACCATTTTATAGTTCATCCTCCCCCTTGGTTGATATTCCCATTTTCAATTCTTCCCCATCTTCTTATGTCAGTTACCCACCCAGGTAAGCAGAAACCGCTCTAGACACTTCCAGCAGAGAGGGATTTAAACACAAAAGATTTTTCGTGGAGGTGTTGGAAGGGCAGGAGGCGCCTAAGGAGGAAAGAAGGGTGTGTGGAGGAATAAAAAGGAGAAGGGGGTGGTTACCCACAGACTCAGAAGCAGCTTTGGGTTGGCGCCAGGTGTCTGCTCACAGCCCCGCTGCTGGCCCATGCTGCTGTTGGGGCCACACCGTGGTGACCAGCAGGAACGCAGCAGCCAGCACCCCTGACTCTCAGAGCCAGGGTGTTTGCAGCTGCTGCGGTCCTCGGTAGCCCCTCTCTGCACCAGCACACTCACCAGGAAAAAAGCTTGTATCCCCTTCCTGCCATCCCATTGGCAGTCTGGCAGAAACGAACTGGAAGCTGTCGCGCAAAGGAGACGGGGAAATGTGGGCTGGCTTCAGTTCTGGGGAGGCAGGGGTATAGGAAGTGCAGATGTGGCCGGTGCGTGCTGTCAGTGCTCCGTGGGGGTCTGTCATGGGGGCGGGCAGAGAAGGCATTACTTTAGCCACTAACATTCAGGTGGACAGAGAAGGGTAATGGCCTCTGGGTAGGGGCCGCCGAAGCTGGAAGGCACCAGTTGCGATCAGGGAGCAGTTTGTGTGGGGCGCTTTCTTGTTGAAGGGCAGCTGGAGTAAGATGGAAATAAAGGTTGGAGTCCAGTCGGGGTGAAAAAGTGACAGACTGAACGCAGTGATCTGATCTGGCCTGGAGAAATGAGTGAGGAGAAAGGGCACGACTCGGCTGCGGTTGTGGGGGTGGAGAGGGCGCCCCGCCCAGGAGGAACTGGCGCTGGCACCGCCGCCCCTGCATTGGGGAGAGCCCCTGGAATAAAATGTGACTTTGCATTTCCTGATAGCTGTTCTGCAGACGCTTGACTGCAGGGCTTGTGCTCTTTACTTGCACGGTTTTATCTCTACGTTGGTGCTGAGCGAGCAAGACCGGAAGGGTCGTGTTCCGCTAGGGTCTCTCTCGAAGTGGTGCTGCCGCACACAGATCACATGCTCAGTAAATCTGAAGCCCGGGTAACTTCCGTGGGGGGCTTGGTAACTTTAGGTAACTCCTTTATTATATGGAGACACCTTTTGGGCATTTTCTTTAGACCCTAATCGCTTATCCCTTTCAGTAGGGACTGTGAGGCTGGGTGGGGAGCTGGGAACACACTAGATAAGGCACTAGTTCCCCATCTTCTCGGCATTAACAATTTAATGAGAGCTACACTAAAGGAAAACTATTGCTCAGTCTTCGAGCCTTTGCAGTTGCTGTGTGCTCTGCTTGGACCGCTCTTCTCTCGGATTTTCCCACAGTTCTAGTTTCTCCTCTTTTCTTTGCACTTGTGCCCCTTCTCGATGGCTCCTGCTCTTACCGTCCTTTTTTTAAATTCAGAAAGTAAATCCGGTAAGAGGGGCAGCTACAACCTTAGTCTTCTATAAAATGTCAAATTTTTCCAGGTAGCTTTTTGGCGGCTGAGTATTTTGTAATTGCAGCGTAGCTGACACATGCGTCATGCTGGCTTTGGGTGTGCGGCAGGGAGTCCATGTTTGTGGGTGCTGTGGGGTCAGCACCACAGTACGTCTGGTTAATGTCTTCCCCCCCCTGTGGGTAAAATTGCTTTTCTTGTGATGAGAGCTTTTCACAACTTTTTTTTTAAGATTTTTTAAATTTTTGCATATAAGCAGGGGTGCAGGCTAGAGGTATGAGGTGGTGAGAGGGTTCAACAGAGACAGTGGGGGGCAGAACAGGCAGATCGACTGAAATACACTGCGGAGGGGAGCAGCGGGCGAGGCAGGAGAGGTCTGCTGCACCATGTGGGAAGCTTCCCAGTTGGGCGTTGAACTCATGCTGCAGCCGCCGGCAGCTCCACAGCGCTGCACTAGCCCGTTGCGCCACCAGGGAGGTCCGAGCTTTTCACAATTTTCAAATATACAGTACAGTGATTTTTGTCACCATGATGGACATGGCTACATCCCCAGGATGCTTTTTTTTTTTAAAAAAGATTTATTTTATTTATGCATATAGGAGCTGGGGTGTAGACCAGAGGTTGGGGGGTATGAGAGGATTCACCAGAGACAGTGGGGATCAGAACAGGCGGATCTACTGAAATCTGCTGAGGGGAACAGCGGGTGAGACAGGAGAGGTCTGTTAAGTCATTAACAGACCGTGTGGATTAGCTCCCTGGCCAGGGATTGAACTTGTGCCGTGGTGGCTGACGATTGCTTTATAGTGCTGAGACTTAAACCCCTGCGCCACCAGGGAGGCCCCCTCGCAGGACAGATTTATAACTGAGTTTGTGCCTTTTGATGTCCGCCCCATGCTGCCCAGCTTCTGTCCTGTTAAAGGTCGTGCATGCCCCTCCCCACACTCTGAAGCTACCTTTCCTCCCACTGTTTATTTCCAAGCCTTAATTTATTATTTTTTGTGATGATCTCTTTTCCCTTGCTAGAACGTGAGCTCTGAAGGCCAGGAACTTCACCTCTTTTGTTCACACTCTATCCCCAGTGCCTAATAACAGTGCCGACACAATAGTCGGTGATTTGCAAAAACTCAGTACCTTTTTGTTGAATGACTGAAGGAGAATAGATGGAAGGGAGGCACTTCCAGGGAGGTGAAGGAAGTCACAGGGCTGGCGTGTAGAGAGGAGATCCTTCCGGGCCTTATTCGTGTTAGCAGGGTTGGGAGTCAGTGCAGGTGCAGAGTGGAGCTCTGAGGGCTTACGAGCCCGGGACCTCTGGGATCAGAGCAGTACGCTGAAACTGGGTTTGCTCTCACCACGAGAGTGCGCGTAGCAGCGGGAAGGGGTGCATGGGGCAGTGGGCATTCAGGTGACTGGCTTCCCTGGCGGCGGGTAGGTTCTCCCTCGCGGGTTTTGAATTGGAGCGTCCGTTCCAAGGGTGGGGTTGATTGTCATTGGGGTGATTATAATTGCGTGCACTTAGGTTATCATTACCCAAGAGACCCACCTGTCCCCTTGAAGAATTCACTGTCCAGTGATTCTGCTACAGATGAAAGCTGTCAAGATAGTTTGGCTTAGATGCCAGTTGACCAGTTTGCATCTGTGTGCACCTCCCTCCCCTGCGAGATTTAATGACTTAGCTAGGGAGAAAGTCCAGGCCTCTTGGCCTGTCGCCAAGTGTTCTACCACTAAAATGTTAATTTACCTTTCCAGTCCTTTTGAATCATTTGGTAGCTCTGTAAGTGGCTTTTAAACTTTGATTTTGCCACTTTCGAGACTGTATGAGTACTTTTTGCTGTAGGAATTTGAGTTGCTTTGGTTACTTTAAGAAGTCCTTGTCGTTTGGCTTTCTTTGCTTTTTGAGATGGAGCTGAGTAGTGATAGGTAGGAATGTTGGTGCCTCCTGACATGTTAGTTGGCAACCTCGAAGGGGCAGGCCTTAGAATAAAGGTCACTTTGGAAGAGTATTAGCTGGGTACTTAGCATTCTTGGCATTCTTGTGGAATGATACAGGTTTATGGCCTTTTTTTTATGAAGTTCTTAAAATCGAATGGTCTTTAATTAGAACAAGCACATATAAAACATTGTGACTCCAGACAACACTGGCTGTACTGTGTTAGATTATAGAGCAAGGCTCGCGCCGTAGGAATGCGGCTTTGCTTGGGGAATGGAGAAGGGCTGCGCTGAACCGCTGAACCTATTCTCGCCCCGTCCACACCTTCGCCTTCTGCTTGCTGCGGCCTTAGCAGTTTGGAATGTGGACGTGCAGCTTTCGAGCTCAGTTGCCTCTTGAATGCACCTCACCAAGCTGTTAGCGGTCGTGATTCAACTGGTTGAGTTGAGCTTTCTGTTAAAATGTCAGTATGGAAAATGGAGTTCAGTAGTGTAACATATTTGAACTCATGTAATTATAAGACTTGCCAAGCCATGGCGCATGGATTTTAATCACTCTTTAAAATGACCCACACTAGTGTTTTAAAATTAGGTCGTGGGAGAATATGTAAATTCAAGGACTTGTCAGTTATTACAAAGCAGGCCCTTCCAAACAAACAAACAAACAAACAAACAAACCCCAAACTTCCCCAGAGTGAGGAGAAGCTCGGCCTTGGTCTGTTCTGCATGACGCCTCTCTGGGCAGAGTCTCAGGCTCGTGTGTGGTATTCTGCCTGCAGGTTGCCGTGCTGGCCTCAGTGGGAAGACTGAGGTTTCCGTGTGTTTGACAGGGCATTTTGGTACAGCAGTTCTATAAGTTTACTCACTGACACTGCACTCCTGTGGGAGTTGAGAGCCGGCAGAGACAGCCTGCTGTGGAGAGCAGAAGCTCCCGACAGGCCCGTGTACTCAGTGGGTTTCCTGAGCAGAAAGTCAAAATAATGGGTGGATGTGCCGGGACAGGCGAGCAGTCTGAGGAGTTAAAAAGATGGTGCAGAAGGAAGGCGCTGGCTTGAGACACCTCTCTTCAAAAGCCCTCTTTTGACTGGAAGGGTGGCAGTAGACTGCCATAAAAGTCTCGTTCACAATTAGTCAGTGCAGTGGGGGGCAAAGTCAGTCTGCTGATAAGCCTTCTGGTGGAGGTGTGCATTTCTCTTGATTCCTTCTAGAGGTAGAAATCAGCAGTAGTTCCTTGTTCTACCCCGACATTCAAGACTGCAGGAAATCGGCGGTGCTGTTTCCAGCCCCGTGTGTGGGAGGCGGGCCCGGAGGGAAGCCCTCAGCGTCCGTGTGGGGAGAATGCGGACACGGGCATGTAACTGAGAAAGGTGTGGTGTCACCTGGGCGATTATGTTTTTGATAATTTGAACTCAAAGAGACATGGTTTTTTGAATAGCAGCCAAATGCACGAGGTCAAGGTGATTTCCGCTGTGGGTAGGGCAGCTGTCACGAAAGAGGAGGCTGGACCTGTTTTCCTTCTTAGGCCTGCGGCTGAAGCAGTGATAAGAGGTGACTCAAGAGCCTCAGGAAAATTACTGGCCAAGGACTTTCTAAGGAATGATGGTTGATAAGGAGCTGTAACAGTTACTATTCTGGTCTCTTATCTCAGGGAAAATCATTAAGCTAGCATTTTCTAGAAAATGTCATTTGTTAAGTTCCTTATGACCACAGACATTTTCCTTGTTATTTTTGCCCCTCCCCCCACAGGGGCTCCACAGCTACAGCATGTCTTGCTGGGGGGTGGGGCTGGGGAGAATGGGTCCGCTTGGCACACATGGCACGGTACTGGCAGAGGGTCAGTACTGCCTGAGGGTCGTCTTTTTTGTCCCCTTTGTGGTCACTTTGATTCTCCAATCATGATTAATCTTTTTAAAAAATTATTATTTTTTTATGCATACAAGAGCTGGGGTATGGGCCAGAGGTGCGGGTGGGCAAGAGGATTCACCAGAGACAGAATGGGGAGCAGAACAGGCGGATCTACTGAAGTACACTGCTGAGGGGAGCAGCGGGGAGACAGGAGAGGTCTGCTTCGCCCTGTGGGAAGCTCCTTGGCCAGGGATCAAACTGGTGCTGCCGGGGCTGCCACCAGCATAATTTCATAGTGCTGAGACTTAACCCCTTGCACCACCAGGGAGGCCCCCAATCCTGATTAATCTTAATCAGCTCTGTACCCAGCCAGGGCAGAGCTGGGTGGGTAGAAAATAGCCCTGGGATGAGGTGGGGGTGGGGAGGGAGCCAGGCCTGGCTTAGAGCTTGCTGCTGACAGCTGCTTCTGTGACTTATTTCCCTTCTTTTCAACTTCCGGCCTCCTTACCTGAAGGAGTTGGCCTCCAGCTCCTCCTAGCTCTGCCTTCAAGGGGCTTTTGTTTGGAGAGACAGGGATCAGCTAATGTAGAAGTCCTCTAGTTGTTAGTTTCAAGAAGAATCTTAGGAATTTTTTCAAATTGACCAGTTTTCTTCAGATTTTGCTGCTTATTTATCTGCCCTTTCCCCTTGGCAAACTCCCTTGACAGTGAGACATGGGGTCATCGGCTTAAGTATGGGAAGGAAATTATGGCCTTGAGCACAGTCAGAAAGAATCTGGCTCTCAGGCGCTTCCTGTGAGCCACCGCAAAATCACAAAGCCTGGGCCTTGATGAGGCCTCCCGGAGGCAGCCTTACCCGCCCGTGTCAGTGTTTCCACTGTGACAGTTGTTTTTCATGTACATATTATGACCAGGTTGGAAGCGGCCTTTACACGGGAAGTATTTACCCAGTGGAGTGAGGGTGAAAAGGCAGACAAGATATATAAGAGGGGGAGAGTGCGCGGGACTGCTTTCAAAGCTCCGTTTTTCAGCCTAGAGCTTCCCCCTGCCATTCTGGCTCAGAGGATGAGGTCAGACTTTGTTTAGTTGGACAGGGGCCCCACAGATTCTCCCCCAACCTCTGCCCCCATCTATACCTTACTTAGGCTGCCATTTTTGCTCTCTGGCCAAAGACTACATGGTGGCGTGGGAAGGTGGGACCTGAGGGGCACAGAGGGAATAGGGTTGGGGGCAAGAGACTTGGGTTGTGGACCTGGCTCTGTCTCTCCCTAGCTAAGTTGTTTCCATTCTGTCTCTGAGTCAGTTCACTAATCTGGACAAATTTCCTGTATGAGAGGGATGTATTGGGAAGCTCTTGTCTCGTGGCACAATCTTGGAAATTAGACCACCAAATGCCTGATATTAAAATGATGATTTTTCAAACCAACATATAAAACAGATCGGATTTAGTAGCTCTGTTTTCAGACAGGGAGGAATGAGGCACCACCTGTTCAGCCTTCTCCATGGCCCTGAAGAACTGCCAGGTACATCCGGGCCCTCAGGGGCCCTCTCCACATTTCTTCTCACTTGCTGAGGATTAGAATCACCTGTTTGGTGTGACCCCAGGCAGAGCCTGGTGTGGGGGGGAGGCTATCTTAGTGGTTGAGGGAGGCCCCATTACATTGTGAACTTGTGTTTCTTCTTCTGAGTTGGAGCCTTTCAAAAAAAACAGTGGGGAAAGTGTGTATAGCAACAGCAGTAACGTGGGTGCTCGCCAGCCCTGGTCAAGAAATGAAAATATTTGAATAAGAAACAATATTTTTTACAATAACTTTGTAAATAATGCCTACTTGTCACATTTCATTCAGAAAATCCCGATTGTTTTTAGCTCATAGTCAACTCTAGCTGAAACTAGGGATAAACACCTCAGTTTAGCAGTTTTTCTAATATGATTAATTGTAATTAATAGGACACAATTTATGCTGATTCTAGGCCTTTTCCCATGCTCTGTCTTGTAATTAATTGTTCCTTTTTCTGCACCTCCCAGACTGTTTTTAACATGGAGAATGTCAGTAAAGGTGGAGAGCAGGAAGTGGAAAGGGGAGTCTGAGCATGGACGTTGCTGCTGTGAACCCTAAATCGGGTCTTTAATCTGTGCATCCAGATTGTTCCCCACTAAAATTAGGATTTAGGTGTTGCTTCTGTCCTGTGTCTACATCACCGTTGGTCTGAATACAGGGCAATTCAGAAGTAAGACTTGGCTGTGTTTGTTGTTTGTTGTTTTGGTGAGAACCTCAGTTCACTCTTAATGGTAGGTCAGCATTAATTATTTATGGCACCTAGATTTATTGGAGTGCCTTCATTTTTGAATTGGCCTTGGTTTTGCATTCCTTTGGTGGTGCAGTATTTTTGCAGCTTATCAGAAATCCTGTTTGTTGTTGTTTTTCTTAATAAAGATAACTCTTGGTTAGGCAGCATCAGTGAGAAAGATTTCTCAGCCTTTGGTTTTGCCTTTGTAGTTGTGAGCTTGGTTAGGACCCCAGAACTGCTTGGAAGAAAGCAGCTGAGGGTAAAGTTCAAGGAAGAGCTTTGCCGAAAAGCAGCCCCCTTCCTTCAGCAGGTGAGTTTGACTTGTGAAATTCAAATTCAAGTTCTTCGAAGAAAAGTGTAGCTTAGAGATTTCCTCTTTTGGGGATGGACTTGCTGAGCTCTGCCTCGGAGCGGGCTGCTTGCTTTAGGGCGGTGGGCCGGTGAGAAGGGCAAGACAGGGTCTGGTTTTCTGCCTTCCCCCCTGGAATCCAGAGGTGCCTTTACTAGGGATGGGCATGGGGTTGGGGGTGGGGTGAATTGAGAGGAATAGGAAAGGACTTTTGTTTAAAAAAAAACATTTAAGTGGCATGTCAGATTCTTTTCTAACTCTTTTAAAATTAATAGATTATTTTCAAAGCAGACAGCTGAGTTATCAGTCCTTGAAAATTGTTTTTGATCCCTTCATGTTTTCCTCCTTGGCTTCTCTGGAGAGCGTGGTCCATCGAGTTTGCAGGGGATATAGTGAGAGCTGACTACAGCTTTACCCAGTGTCCAGGTATAGCCACCTGTTGCATGAGATACGTATTTCAAGACCAGATGGGTAACCTCTTAAATCAGTCTTCCCAAAGGTTCAGATGACCCACTTCAGAGGTTTCCTGTCCCTGGGGCCGGTGGCCGTAGTGAGATTCCTGTGAGGAGTTCAACTGCACTGACCAGGAGGAGGTGTATGTAGCCCCTGCTCGTTAGTGGACGCAACTACCAGGCTGTTCTTGGCAGACACCCTTTGCTCTGTCTCTTTTGTCGGTCCATGGTCTTCTGACCGCTTCCCCACGCTGTTATTTTAATTGACATTGGGCTGAAAGGTCGGGCTGTAATTGCCATGTTCACATGGAGGTTCCTTGTATGTAATATGATCAGCTCTTAGCCTGTTCATTTATTGGGTGAGGAGTTGAGGTGGTGGTGTTACCAACAATAAAAAACTGTAGCGGCATGAAAGATTATTTCCACATTGGATTCTCACAGGTAAAAATGCAGCTTGTTCATAGACTGAGACCTGCCCGCCCGTCTTGTTTTCTGCCTTCCGTGCGTGAGAATTCTGTTCCAAGCCAGTCTGTGCCGGGATGTGTCTGGTGCTTTTCCATCTTGGTCACCACGGTTCATGCTCTTTCACGGCTTCAGAATGGCTGGGCCCACTCTCCAAACCTTGCCAGTCTTTGCCATAGTGATTCCAGTTTTACTTTTGGAGTGATGCTTCCCCAATCCCTTCAGAGCTGAGTTCCACTGTCAGGACCCCCCAAAGTGGGCTATGCCTTTATCACCTGGTGGTTTTTGTTTGTTTTGTAGAAATATTGTGTCTCAACTAAATAAGCTTCTCATCAGTGCCCCACTCTTCATTTTGTCACACCTTCTCAGCTCTATACTTATGTATTTGATTTGTGTGATGGAGAGTTCCGTTCTCAGTTTTTTTTTTTAAAAGAGTTATTTATTTATTTATGCAAACAAGCTGGGGTACAGGCCAGAGGCGTGGGGCAGCGAGAGGGTTCACCAGAGACAGTGGGGAGCAGAACAGACAGATTGACTGAAGTACACTGCTGAGGGGAGCAGCGGGCGAGGCAGGAGAGGTCTGCTGCGCCGCCACGTGGGAATCTCCCGGGAGTCGAACTCACATTGCTGCTGCCAACAGCTCCACAGTGCAGCACTTAACCGCTGCACCACCAGGGAGGCCCCGTTCTCAGTTCTAAAGGTTAGACTAGAGTTTTTTTTTTAAAAGCTTACCCGCAGATGGGGGGAGAGGACCCAGTGGCTCTGTAGCTGGGGCCGCAGAGGGACAGCCTTCCCTTTGGTGCGTTTTAGAGGCTGGGTGGTGCTTGCTGAGTTCGATGTAGTCATGTCCTAAGACACTTGAGGAGAAGAGGAGAGTAAGGCATTGCTTCACGTTCCGGCTGAAATCACGCAGAAGAAACGGAGACTCCCTCTGTCTGCAGGTCAGATTCCTAAAGAGTGTCTTTCATATTCACAGCCAGGTGCTCAGACTCTGTCTTCACACGTCACTAACTTTAGGGTTGTGTAGATTCATCAGAATTTCACAGGTGAGGGAACTCAATGAGTAAGAACTTTAGATTCTAACTTTTCTTCTCTAATTTAACTTTTTGGACAGGAAAAATCTTACATTTTACTTTATCACATAATAATATGGAAAAAGAAGCATTAGGATCTTACATTCAGTAATTCTATAGACCAGAGAGGTGTGTTCTCTTCTTACTGGAGCTTTTCTATTTCCTCATTCTTGGCCCATTTGGAAAGTAAATTCCTCTGGAAAATTATCCCTCAGGAATCCCTCTTACCTGGAAGTTGTTTCCTACTTCCATCTCCTCCTTTGGTTCTTGGTCTCTCCCTGGTAGCTGTAAGTCTTAACCTTGTAGTGCAAACATTTAACCACCTGCTGATGGCAGTTCATGGATTGGAAAACCCATTCAAAAGCTCTAGATTTTGAGAAATGTGAGGTATTAGGGAGGTCCAAAATATGGTTTTTGCTTTATGTTAGTTACACTGTATATGTCCATTCCATTCCCCTATTGGGATTAAGAAAATTTATGGTAGGGCCTCCCTGGTGGTGTAACGGGTTAAGTCTGACTATAAGGCTAGCTGCAACCACTGCAGAGCGGGTTCGATCCCCAGCCAGGGAGCTTCCCACATGGCGCAGCAGACCTCTCCTGCCTCGCCCGCTGCTCCCCTCAGCAGTGTACTTCAGTAGATCTGCCTGTTCTGCTCCTCACTCTGTCTCTGGTGAATCCTCTCACCACCCCACGCCTCTGGCCTACACCCCAGTTTGTATGCATAAATAAATAAATTAATTTTTAAAAAAAGAAAATGTATGGTAACAAATATTTTATTTCTTTTGCGAAATGCTCCTATGAAATTACTTTACTTATTATCATATAGTATTATATACTTACAATATTTTTTGTTAGTGCTGTTTTATACATGGTTGTGTGAAACTAAATGTGTTAGCAGAATTTGTTGCTGTGCTCATAGGTGGAGACGGTAGTTTCAATTATGGGTGAGGGTAGATGGGTGTCTTCCTGGGCATTCCAGATCACAGCCCAGAGCATTTCCTTGAGGGGGTGGCCATAGGTGTGGCCTGGGAGGGGGAAGTACACTGTCAGAGCTGGTGACAGCACAGATTTTTGTGCCTGGTGTTGCTGGGTCACCGGAGCATTTCTTGGTCCTATGAAATGTGCACTGTCTTGAGAATGTTACCACTTCTTGCCCTGGGTGATTTGTTGAGGTGTTAAAAAAGAAAACACCCTCTCCTGGCTTCCAGTTAAGGCGCCCTGTGGGGAGCTGGTGTTAAACAAATCACATAAACAACTCTGGAAGCCTGGTGACAGATTCTAAAAAGCTCTGAGATGTTTGCATTATGTTTAGTGCACTATATAGTTCTGACAAAGAATTGAAAACACTGAAGTATTTTCCTCTCTGAAGTAGTTGACTTAAAATGGTGTAAAGTGTGAAACAAAATACCAGGTCCTGTGTTTTGTTTTGTTTTGTTTTGTTTTGAATACTAGTAGCTCTGTAGCTCAAAGATAAAAGGAGTCACTGTTTTAAGGGCTGTCTTCCTCCTGCTGTAACTCTTCAGTTTTAAGGATTGTGGTGGCAAATGGTCAGTGGACTTTCACATTCTGCTCTCTGTGCACTTGTGTCACGCCGAGGACACCTATTTCCATCAGATTTCAGTGCTGAAGACATTTCAGTCTTGGGCATGTCCTGTCTGCTACTTTATCTTCCTCTGTGGCCTCACATCATTAAATTTTGTGACTCAGCTAATTTTTTTTACCCACCTCTTAGAAAATTTGAATGTGTTTGTGACCAAGCACTTAAGGTTATTTCCTTTAACCGAGTGTTTGAGACATTTTTAGATTTATAACAGTGTTTGTTTACCGTGTAATTCAGTCCAATTGAGGAACTAGTAAAACTGCATTATCCAGACATCAAAGACAAACGTGTAAGAAGAGTGTACTTACATCAGGGAACTATTAGGTTTCTAGCAAGTGGAAGGTTACCAGGTGTCCAAAAATTAACCACTCCCATGCCAGCTAATTTTTAGGTTTTGTAGCTTTTTTAGTTTAGTCAGCTAGCAGCAATCTGGATTTGAAATAACCAGTTGGTACATTCTTGAGAGTTGAGAGTGCTGTTTTTTCCCCCGCATCCTCCAGATAACTCAGACTTTGACTTGCAGACTAAGTAGAATGTCGTGCCATTAGAAAACGTAACTAAACAAGGTGTGGGATGGCTAATCCATTTTAATTTAGTTCCGAATGCAGATGATATCTTCATTTCTTGAGGTGTAAGATAAGCGGGTTGGTGTTTTGCTTCCTGAGGTTTCTGGTGAGATGGATTTGACCCACTGCAGAGAGCGAGCGGGGTGATTTGCCAGCTGCACACAACAGTCGCTTCAAGTGGGGCTCTTGTCACCAGGGTGCATCTCACGATGGGAGGAGTGGGTGACTTTGTGTCCTGTCAGACCCTGAAGCGAGGGATTGACAGAGAAGGGCTGTCACAGGAGCACCCCGATGTCCTTGAGTTTCACCCGTGTTCCTCTCCGATGCTCTGCGACAACCCGGTTCTCTTCGTGGGCTGGAGCGGGATTGCCCGTGGGCGCTACTGTGCCAGAGCGCTGACTTTCCGGGTGTTCCAGAGGGTGTGTGTAAACGTGTGTCACACATTCACAACCATTTAAAAATCTTACCTAGGTCAGCGGTCACCTGAGCAAATGGAGAATGGGGATGTCTTGTTCTTCCTCTTTCCCATAGATCTCCCGCTCGCACCTGCTGAAGCCTGGGCTTGATTTCTTTCGAGTGCCATTAGATTTATCTGGCTTCGATTGCTTAGTCGTTGAGATCCCTCTTTTCCATACCTAACCATGCAGGGTTTGACTTTCTGGGTTATCAAGGGAAGATGCAGGTGTGTGGGAAAGGCTGGCGACCTTTGAGGTCATCATCACAGGGGACAACTGTGCTCTCCTCCCTTTGCCCCTTGGATCAGACGGACTCACATGTGGTCGTCTGATTTCCCACCTCATTTCTTACGAGACTTACAAAAACATTAAAGCTGTGGAAACACGGTTCCGACCAGGCATTAATGAGATGCAGAAGAAAATTGCCCTGTTTGTCTTGTAAGTTCTCCCCTTTGTGATTATCTCAGGAGACTGTTGATTTGGCTGCAGGTTCAGCAGTCGCTCTGTCATGTTCGCACTGTAATTGACTGCGGTGCAGTACAGGCAGTGGTAGCCAGAAGACCATCTATGTGGAAGCGGCCAAAGACTACCTGTTGTACTTATTTCAGCTGAAAGGTATATAAAGAGTTTGTAAGGCATCATGACATTTTGTTGCTTCAACTATTCAAACTTCTTGAGGTCCTTTAAAGTGTCACTTTTCAGCCACCACCTGTGGTTCCCCCTAGCCTTTGGGAAAGAATCCAGAATCTTGTAAAGCGGCTTAATCTTACTTTCCCTACGCACATTTTACTTCAGCTGGGTTCCAGTGGCCCACGCTGCTTCCTGGGAAGGGAGGACTCTTCCTGTTTCATCCCCTGTCCTTCAGGTCTCACCAGAGATGGCACTTCCTCCATAAAGGCTTTTCCTAAATCAGAGAGGCCGAAAGTCTGCTGTGCTCTAGTAGTCACTCATGTACTCACTTCTGAAGTAAACATCTGTGGTAAGCGCTATGACGTAGGCTGAAGACACACGTGAATGACACAGGGGTGGACCTTGTCCTCCCAGAGCTCGTGTTCCTGTTGGGAAACTACTCCATATTCACACTCCTTTAAAAAAAAAACCACAAACTTTGAATTTGGAAATAATTGCAACATTATAGGAAGTCACAAAAAGTAAAATAACACAAAGGAATATCCTCTACCCTGGGATAGGATTCACTCATTGTTAACAGTTCACCTCATTTGTATTCCCCGGATAGACAGGTAGATGTAGATCTGTCATTTTTTTCTGAATCAAATATGTTATGACTCTTTTCCCAAAAATGCTTAAGTGTGTATTTCCTAAGTGTAGGACTGTTATCTCACCTGATAGCTATCAACTATATAAATTTAAATTGATAAAATACTTTGCTCTAATATTCTGTTCATAGTGCAGTGTTAGTTGATCTAGTGTCCTGTATAGCTCCCCTTTCACCCCAAGGCAGAATTCAGTCTGGCGTCAGATAATTGCATTTAGTTAGGCTGTCTCTGTAGCTTACCTTAATCTGGAATGTTTACACAACTATTCTTTGTCTATAATGCCTTTGTTTTTTTTTTGAAAGATATAGAGCACAGACACCCCCTTTTACATAGCCGTGCTCATTTTGAGTTTGTCTGCTGTTTCCTTGCAATTAGGTTGAGACGCAGTGTGTTCAGAGCCATCATGCAGCGTAGCGATCCTGTGTCCTTCCGGGGCATCACATTTGGAGTCCCATCATTTCCTTCCATCCTCTTTTGGTGATGAAAATTTTCATTACCCAGTCACGGTGTTTCCAGCTTCTCTGCTGTATAATTAGTGTTTCTTCCTTCTTCCCATTGCAACTAATAAGTAGGCTGCCAGGAAGGACCTCAGTTCCATACGGGTAACCTGTTCCTCATCAAAATTTCCCCACAGATTTAGCATCAAGTGAAGATTCTTGCTTGCTCCAATAGTATGAACTCCCTGTTTTTTGCAGTGGGTTATAATCTGTACCTATTGTTTTCATTCTCAAACCAGTTGATTGACCAGTGGAACCCCCTTTAAGCGGCTCCTCTGTTTTGTGAGGTGCTCCCTCATTTTCCCCAGCATTGCATTTCTTTTCGTGCACAGCAACGTGTTTGAGGCTCACCTGTGTTCCTCCGTGAACTGGTATTTGTACCTGTCTGAGGACCTGCACCTGTTAGTCTTATTCACGCTTTATGTCTTCACCCAGCACATTCGATGTTTACTCTAAATATTTGTTGAATAAGAAAACTGATCTTTGCTATGTAGTTCAGTGTTTAAAATTGGCTTCTAATATTATGATGTTAATGTTTTTTCTTTTCCTCCCATCTTTTTAGGAAGAAATGTTGGCTATTTGGCAATGAGGAGAGGCAGAAACTGACTTCATACTGGTGTACAAGCACTATGGGACCTGACCCTTCTGCTTCATGGGCTGCCGGCCACCACTGATAATGTCAGAAAGCCTTCGCGCCCCTGGGAAACACTAATCTGATCTCGGAAGTGGCCGATCGTGGCAGGATGTGTCGACGATGATGATGGCAAGAAAGCAAGATGTCCGCATTCCCACCTACAACATCAGTGTGGTGGGATTGTCTGGGACCGAGAAGGAGAAGGGCCAGTGCGGCATTGGGAAGTCTTGTCTGTGTAACCGCTTTGTGCGTCCGAGTGCCGATGAGTTTCACTTGGACCACACCTCCGTCCTCAGCACCAGCGACTTTGGGGGCCGAGTGGTCAACAATGACCACTTTCTCTACTGGGGGGAAGTCAGCCGCTCCCTGGAGGACTGTGTGGAATGTAAGATGCACATTGTGGAGCAGACTGAATTCATCGATGATCAGACTTTCCAGCCTCATCGGAGCACGGCCCTGCAGCCCTACATCAAGAGAGCAGCCGCAACCAAACTCGCGTCAGCCGAGAAACTCATGTACTTTTGCACCGACCAGCTGGGGCTGGAGCAGGACTTTGAGCAGAAACAGATGCCGGATGGAAAGCTGTTGATCGATGGTTTTCTTCTTGGTATTGATGTCAGTAGGGGCATGAACAGGAACTTTGATGACCAGCTCAAGTTTGTCTCCAATCTCTACAATCAGCTTGCAAAAACAAAAAAGCCCATAGTGGTGGTCCTGACCAAGTGTGATGAGGGTGTCGAGCGGTACATTAGAGATGCACATACTTTCGCCTTAAGCAAAAAGAACCTCCAGGTTGTGGAGACCTCAGCGAGATCCAACGTCAATGTGGACTTGGCTTTCAGCACCTTAGTGCAGCTCGTAGATAAAAGTCGGGGGAAGACAAAGATCATCCCCTACTTCGAAGCACTCAAGCAGCAGAGTCAGCAGATAGCCACAGCCAAGGACAAGTATGAGTGGCTGGTGAGTCGCATCGTGAAAAACCACAATGAGAGCTGGCTGACCGTCAGCCGGAAGATGCAGGCCGCTCCCGAGTACCAGGACTACGTCTACCTGGAGGGGACGCAGAAGGCCAAGAAGCTGTTTCTCCAGCACACCCACCGCCTCAAGCAGGAGCACATCGACCGCAGGAGGAAGCTCTACCTGGCAGCCCTGCCCTTAGCCTTCGAAGCGCTTATCCCCAATCTCGATGAAATAGACCACCTCAGCTGCGTAAAAGCCAAAAAGCTTCTGGAGACCAAGGCAGAATTCTTGAAGTGGTTTGTTGTTCTTGAAGAGACACCGTGGGACGCCACCAGCCACATCGACAACATGGAGAACGAGCGGATTCCCTTCGACTTGATGGAGACCTTCCCCGCGGAGCAGGTGTATGAGAGCCACCTAGAGAAGCTCCGGAACGAGAGGAAGAGAGCGGAGATGAGAAGGGCTTTTAAAGAAAACCTGGAGACTTCTCCTTTCATAACTCCTGGAAAGCCTTGGGAAGAGGCCCGTAGTTTCATTATGAATGAAGATTTCTACCAGTGGCTGGAAGAATCTGTATACATGGATATTTATGGCAAACACCAAAAGCAAATTATAGACAAAGCAAAGGAAGAGTTTCAGGAGCTGCTTTTGGAATATTCAGAGCTGTTCTATGAGCTGGAGCTGGACGCTAAGCCCAGCAAGGAGAAGATGGGCGTCATCCAGGACGTCCTGGGGGAGGAGCAGCGATTCAAGGCCTTGCAGAAGCTCCAGGCGGAGCGTGATGCCCTTATTCTGAAGCACATTCACTTCGTGTACCACCCGACCAAGGAGACCTGCCCCAGCTGCCCCGCGTGTGTGGACGCTAAGATTGAGCATTTGGTTAGCTCCCGCTTCAGCCGACCGTCTGACCGGAATCAGAAAAATTCCCTCTCCGACCCCAACATTGATAGAATCAATTTGGTTATCTTGGGCAAAGATGGCCTTGCTCGCGAGTTGGCCAATGAGATTCGAGCTTTGTGTACAAACGATGACAAGTATGTGATAGATGGTAAAATGTACGAGCTCTCCCTGAGGCCGATAGAAGGGAACGTCAGGCTTCCTGTGAACTCTTTCCAAACGCCGACGTTTCAGCCTCACGGCTGTCTCTGCCTTTATAATTCAAAGGAGTCTCTGTGCTACGTGGTGGAGAGTATAGAGAAGAGTAGGGAGTCCACGCTTGGCAGGAGAGATAATCATTTAGTCCATCTCCCCCTGACGCTAATTTTGATTAACAAGAGAGGAGACACCAGCGGCGAGACCCTGCATAGCTTGATACAGCAAGGTCAGCAGATTGCCAGCAAGCTCCAGTGTGTGTTTCTCGACCCTGCTTCTGCTGGCATTGGTTATGGTCGCAACATTAACGAAAAGCAAATCAGTCAAGTTTTGAAAGGACTCCTGGACTCGAAGCGCAACTTGAACCTGGTCAGTTCCACTGCCAGCATCAAAGATCTGGCCGATGTCGACCTGCGGATCGTCATGTGTCTGATGTGTGGAGACCCTTTCAGTGCAGACGACATACTCTTTCCTGTCCTTCAGTCCCAAACCTGCAAGTCTTCCCATTGTGGAAGCAGCAACTCTGTTTTACTTGAGCTACCAATCGGGCTGCACAAGAAGCGCATCGAGCTGTCTGTTCTTTCGTACCATTCCTCATTCAGCATCCGAAAAAGCCGGTTGGTCCATGGGTACATTGTTTTTTACTCAGCCAAACGTAAGGCCTCCTTGGCTATGTTACGTGCCTTTCTTTGTGAAGTGCAGGATATTATCCCCATTCAGCTGGTGGCACTCACGGACGGCGCTGTAGATGTCCTGGACAATGACTTAAGTCGGGAGCAGCTGACTGAGGGGGAGGAGATTGCTCAAGAAATTGATGGAAGGTTCACAAGCATTCCCTGTAGCCAACCCCAGCATAAACTCGAGATCTTCCACCCGTTTTTCAAAGATGTGGTGGATAAAAAGAACATCATCGAGGCCACTCACATGTATGACAACGCCGCCGAGGCCTGCAGCACCACGGAAGAGGTGTTCAACTCCCCCCGGGCAGGCTCCCCGCTCTGCAACTCAAACCTGCAGGATTCGGAAGAAGATATCGAGCCCCCGTCTTACGGCCTGTTTCGAGAAGACACATCACTGCCCTCTCTGTCCAAAGACCATTCTAAGCTCTCTATGGAACTGGAGGGAAATGACGGGCTGTCGTACATCATGGGCAACTTTGAGAGTAAACTGAACAACAAAGTACCTCCGCCAGTCAAACCAAAGCCGCCTGTTCATTTTGAAATCACAAAGGGGGATCTGTCTTACTTAGACCAAGGCCATAGGGATGGACAGAGGAAGTCTGTGTCTTCTAGCACCTGGCTACCTCCAGATGGGTTCGATCCTTCAGATTACGCTGAACCCATCGATGCCGTGGTCAAGCCCAGGAATGAAGAAGAAAACATATACTCGGTGCCCCACGACAGTACCCAGGGCAAAATCATCACCATCCGGAATATCAACAAAGCCCAGTCCAACGGCAGTGGGAACGGCTCTGACAGCGAGATGGACACCAGCTCTCTGGAGCGAGGCCGGAAAGTCTCCATCGTGAGTAAGCCGGTGCTGTACAGGACGAAATGCAGCCGGCTGGGGAGGTTCGCTAGTTACCGAACCAGCTTCAGCGTGGGGAGTGATGATGAGCTAGGGCCCATCCGGAAGAAAGAGGAGGATCAGGCGTCCCAGGGCTACAAGGGGGACAATGCCGTCATTCCGTATGAGACGGACGAAGACCCACGGAGAAGGAATATTCTTCGCAGTTTGAGAAGGAACACTAAGGTAAGGCCAGTTAGAGTTCAGGCGTGGCTTGTGCAGTCTGGGTGCGAGCTGATTGACGAAGACCGTGATTTCCAAGGGCAGCTTGTTCTGCTAGAAAACAGCTCTCTGTGTGTGTGTGTGTGTGTGTGTGTGTGTGTGTGTGTGTGTGTGTCTTTGTTTGAGCATAGAAAAGAAAGCGCTGTCTCATAGCTATTGCTCGTGGCTCTCAAGTAGTAAGGACGTTGGGTAGAGAGCCTGAGTTGTCTTTGTCCAAGACAATAGTTAATTACCACAATGAGCGGATCCTGTAGAACTTGTCAGTATCCTGACATGCTGCCAAGCCCGTGACGACGTATTTGCTCTTCTTTCACTTAAAGACCAGAATCCAGGCGGCTCTCATCCCAAGACTGCCCGCCTGTGTCTATGCAGGCATCTCTTCACAAACCCGTCCCTATCAGAGTCAGCTCTCCTGCCCGCCTGTCACCGTGCAGGTGTCTCTCTTTTTCTTTCTTCTTTTCCTAATAAACTTGTCCTTTTTAAATGTAATAAATACACAAACAGGAAAATCCAAAGTCTCACACCTTGGTCTCTCTGCTTCCACGCATTTCATCTGTAAATGCTCTCATGTCTTAAATGCGCCTGCTTCCCCCTTGCTAATCCGTAAAGGTTGCTGCATTTTCAATTAGGAGAAATTGGATGATTATTTTATTTGCACACACAAATCAGTGAAGGGGCTTCAAGTACTTAAATGAAAAATAACATCATCACCACTGTGAGTTATAAACCTGTGCCATATTTGTAAAATTGTAGCGCTCTCCAGCTCATTCTGAGTGAGTTGCTGCACTGTGACTACCAGTGAGAGCTCCTGATTTTATTTAGGGGCCACAAGTGGAGCAGGGAGGGGAGGAGAAAGAAAAAGCCTCCCCATCATGACGGTCAGATATAGAGGAAATGGCCCACAGGCCAGCCGGCGAATCTCCTTTACCTCGCCAGAAGCGCGGTGCCGGCAGGGCAGCCACCCCCTTGCTCTTAGGCTTTGAGGTGGAAAACATCTTCCCCAACTTAGTCTTTTTTTCCTATTTAGAGTATATAGAAATACTCTTTGCTTTTTAGAGAAAGGCCTGTTGGTGAAACACTGTAACAAAACTGTGTGACATGCTGACTCCCAGCAGTGTGATACACAGGATGATTTCTTGCCCGGAATGCTTTGGATCCTCTCCTTCCCAGGGACTGCAGAAAACAAAGTCACCTGTCTGAAAGCAGTTCAGGGAGTTTTGTAAAGAAGCGTGTGCCTTTGTAAAAGAACGTCTGTTAATATAAGACTTACCAAATTAGAAGGATCTAGAATACAGGCTGTTTGAGAGCTGACCGATCTGTCGTAAAGTATCACCTGGAGGCCGTGCCGCGGCTCATACTGGCCGGGAGGCCTGTGGCGATGGGGGAACAGGGTGCCGGGACCGTTTGTTTCCCGACCGCGTGCAGAGCATTCCTGAGGCACCTGTGGCCGGAAGCTTCCAGACTTTTTTTTACCTGTGCAGTGTCAGCAAGGGCAGGGCAGTATCCTGCATTGAGTCCCTTCCCCTCTGGGCTGAGTCTTAATAAATATCGCAGATTGTCTTCTGTTTCGGTTGCCCTGGGTTTGCTTTCCCCTCGACTCTTCAGCCGCCTTCAGGTTCTTGTCCTCCAGAGGCTGGTAGGGGCAGACCCCTGAAAAACACTTTTGATCTTGGAAGCCAGAGAATAGCCTGCCCTGCTTCCCGGCATTTCCCCAAAGCTCTCTTGTTTAATGAAATTGGAACCCAAACATTTTGAACATTTTGACTTCTCTTCCTCCGCCACTCCCAGTGAGGGCTGTTGCCAGAGCAGCTTAGCGAGACGCTGACAGTCTTCTAATTTGTGGGGGTGTTCGCACACCTGGGGATTAGGAAGGTGGCATAATAGCACACTGTGAACCAGAACTATTTTTCTGACTTCTAGCTACATTTTTAATACTTGTTGAAAATAATGCTTTTAAAACATTCCCAAACAAGGCGTGCTTTAAAGAGCACACACTGCGGGCTCAGCAGAAAGCAGCTGGTTCCGCTGAGCCGCTGAGACTGCCGCATCCGCGCTGGTAATGAGCACTTCCTACCTAGGACTTCCTCGCCTTGGTGGCGGACTCGCTGCCAGAGTGTTGTGTGGCCACCCTCTTCAGGTCACATTAAAATGCCTCCTCTGGCCCAAGAGCAGTAGCGTGCCAGAGTCTGTAGGAGTAGCCTCTGGAAAGAGTGAGTAAAGGTGAAATTGTCTTTTCCTGCCTTGGAAAATGGCGCTTTGAAATGAGTGCTGCTGCCTCTTTCCCAAGCCAGAGATAAGCAAAGCTTTCCTCTCTTCCCACCTGCAGCGTACCCCCTCTTAAAATCGGTGCCCTTAAGAACACACTGACACCTGTCTTACCGGAAAAGCAAGCTACCACGGGGGGCGCGAGCCTGCCCTACGTGGGGCATCTGGCCGCGGCTGCTGCTTGGCATGACAAAGCGATACAGATTACTTTGAAGCGAGAGGGGAGCCAGTTGGGAGTGAAGAACACTCAGGGCTTCTCCTGTGCAGACGCCCCTGGGGACGTTGCCGGACACTCCTTGCCCGACCTTAGCACTCACTGACGAGCACAGGTGGTCGGCTCTGGCTGGCTGTGCTGGGCCAGAGCATGTGTCTCCTGGTGTCCTGCAGGGTGGCTGAGGTGGGGGGGTGCAGTGATTAGGAGCTCAGACTCTGGGGCCGAGGATCAGCTCCCTCACATTCACCTGTCCACCTCCCTTCTGTGGAAGGGGAGAGGGCGTAGCATCACCTTTAAGAGTGAGTGGAACTGGGGCAGGGAAGACCTTAGGTGCAGATTCGCCGTGTGTTCGAGGAGAGGAGAAAACTCGTCCGCTCTGGCCCAGGGACCAACACTGGTCTCCCTTTTGTGTTAGTTGTAACCCTATTTGTTACTTAGCTGTTTTCTCCACACTTTACCCTGGCAACAGCCCTAACGACAACAACAAAGCTCGGCTCTGGGTACCAGCGTGATGTGGAAAAAGCGAAAATGCCCAGGGCCCTCGGCTCATTTGCTAGATTAGCTCTTTACTGTAAAATTGGAGCCGGAGTGAGGGAATCGCTTTCATTTCTCCTAATGAAAGTGCGGACTGTAAAGCCGACGCTGTCCCTGGGTCCTTTCCCAGCTGAACCATTTAGCAACCCACCCTCATAGCGGGAGCCTTCCGCACTCGGCTGAATGAAATCGAAAACCTACGATTGCACTTCAGCGGGCACATGAATAGATGCTTTGTCTGTAAAGAGTTGTTGTTGCACATGGTCTCTGTCTCCCAGTGCCGTGCGTTCGCTCCGATGAGATCAGGACCGGCAGAGTCTTATTTTAAAGCCAAAAAACAAGCTGGGGAGCCTGGCTCCACAAAATGCGCCTTTTGGGCAAACTCAAATTGCTGAATTTAGCGTGTCTGACTACTGATTTAAAGAGAAGATGTTATTGGCTCTTTAGCCTTCTAGCTGATAGGCTCTTGTTTTTGTGTAAAAAATAAAACAGACAAATCGGAATGATAAAGAAAATCTTTCACTCACTGTAGCTACCACATGACAAGACAACCTATTGAAAAGCAAACCAATTCAATCACACATTGTTTGGTCTATAGGGCACCAAGGAACCAGTTTGACAGTTTGTGTCCCCCCAGTGAATTGGCTTATTTCATCGGATTCAGTGAATTGGCTGGTTGTTGTGGCTTTGTGTGGACACAGCTCTCATTTTGTGCGGCCTAGAACGGAGTTAAAGTTTCTAGTGTGAGGAAAACCAGCTGGGGAATCGGACTGCTCGCTCCCAGGAGGGATGCTGTGTTGTGACGGACAAGCGGAATGTCATGAAATACGAGCTCTTTGTAACCTGCTCAGGAGAGGCCCAGGGTGTGCATCAGGAAAGGCTGGGCCTACTCCGTGAGCTGTGAGGCCGGAGAAATACCTTGGCCTGAAAGTGGGGGCGCTAACTTGACCTTGGAATGTCTGGTTCCTGAAAGAATTTTATCTGAAAAGAAATGCTTTTGCTCCAGAGTGCACGCTCACTCATCCTCAGGAAGGAGACAGCGAGCTCAGCGCGCAGCCTCCGGTGAGCACTGCACGCCCGGCCCTGCGCCGAGCAGCCTAGGCGTGGCACCTACGTTCATCTAGTTCACGGTCTCAGGGATGGGAGACTTTAAACATGTACTTACTTGCGTTTTGAATGTTTCCAAGGGGCGGTGCAAAGTGCTAAGGAATCGTGTAGCACAGGGTTTAAATCTGAACTAGGCTATCTGGGAAAGCTCCCCAAGGGCGTGACGCATAAAGCTTACCTTGCAGGGCGAGGCAGGCCGAGTCAGTGAGGATGGAGGCGTCACAGGGAGAGCTTTCAAGAATGCATCGTAACACGGAGCTGAAAAAGCTTGAAGCGTTCAGAGTTGAAAGACTAGTGGATGAGACCCCAGCCGTGGGTCCCTTGCGTGGAGGGTTTCGTGCTCTCTGCACCTGTTGAAGGCCTACTGTGTGCCAGGGGCCACTCCAGGCTGGTCCTCAGCCAGTTTCCATCTTTATTTCTTAGAGAGATTAAACACCCTGCCCAGGTTTGTGTAGTTTACTAAGTGGAGGAGCTGAGATTCTGAGCCCTTGTCTTGCACTTGTGGTGGGTTTTTAAGAGCCCTCTATAAGGAAGATCTGTGGACCCATCGGTTCGGTCAGTCTGTTCATTTCAGACAAAGGACTTGGATTATCACATTTAGTCCATTTCCCCACATGCCCCTGAGAACAGAGCAGGGCTGTCTGTTTCTGGCTTCGGAGTAGCTGATGGGAGGACAGAAAAGGTGTGGAGCCACGGAAACAGCAACTGGGACTTTGAGAAATTGTTTTCAACTGGTGTCACTCATTTCTCAGTTTATTTTAAGCCCAAAGAACTGTTGTAGTGTGTTCAAAAAATAGTCTGTCTTTAACTATCTGCCTTAGCTTATTGCACACCTGTTTTTTGAAAAAAAATTCATAATAGGCAACTCAAATCTGTTTTTCAAAGAATAGAGAAGTGCTCTAATCTTCACTTGTTCTCCACCGCCACCCAGGGGTACTGACATACCTTTATGGGGACCCAGGTTATTAAGCCTCAGTCAGGAATCACTCTGCTTACATAGAAAAAGGCCTTTGAGTATGTTTCATCCAGTTTTTGAGAGGAGGCAGCAGATAAAAACTGCCTCCCTCCCCCCCGCCCCCCGGGAAGTCCAAGTGCAGTGAATGTTGCACCAGGCAGGACGCCTGTAAAAACTGCTGCATCGAGCGACCCTCCTCCCCCCTCAGCCCTGTCGCATCCACATTCAGTCTGAGGAGGCACCAGGGATTGCCCCACGTGTGCCAGACTTCAGGTCTCCCTAGAGCACAGAGCTCCGCTTTATTGGGGTCTGCGAGGGGATGACAAACTTGCCTCCCCCCCACCACTTTGCTATGCAGGCAAAGACTTGGTGCTACTTTTTGTTTCACCCCCTAAATACAGCTGCCCCAAGACTTGAGTGGCTGGTCGCCATCCTGGCAGTTTGAAGGAGACCAGTCTTAAGCTCTTGCATTTTTACAGTAGACTTTGCCAGTAAGAACAAACCCGTCCTCAGGTTTTTTCTTAAACTTGGGCTTATGTCTTTCTCGGAGCCAGGAGGAGGAGCCCCAGCTAACTAAGAACTGGGTGCGCTAGTGGGCGTTGAAAGGCCCCTTTGGAGTGCTGTCGGGAATCATGGGCATCATGGCCAGTCCGAAAGCTGAATGGGGCGTGCATGGAGGGGCACTGGCGGGACCGGGAGGAAGGTAGTTCATGGAATCTTCCTGTGTCTCTAAGACTCCCACCAGTTCCAGTTCGGCCGGGCTGCGCCACTCCATGGCTTGGAAGACCGGGCTGAGACCCTGGGGCTTTGCCTTTACCAGTTTCACTCTCAGGAAGATCATCCCATTCAGAGGCTAAGTCCCGTTCCAGGCTAAACTCTGTATGGTGGGTCCTGCTTTGAAACAAGACTGCAGAATCTAGCCGCCCGGGCTCTGCTTTTCTTCCTTTGTTCGATGTGTCACCGAGCCTTAGAGCTCTGTGCTTGCGGTGCTGCCCTGGCGGCCGTGGTGTCTGACCCCAGACTCGGATAAGTAATTTGACAAGTCTACGAGCTTTTGTGGAGGCTGGGAGAGAATAGTGGAAGTTGACAGTTGGGTCACTAAGCGGCTGTGTCTGCTGTCCCCTTGGAAGATGGGGATTTATCTGGAAATAGGGAGTCCTCCGCTGGAGCCCAGTTGGTATTTGCTTATCTGTTACCTCCGTCCACTTTACTTACTGTGGATCTGACTCTTCCCAATTCAATTAGAGAGAAGGTTGTGGGCCTACTGCTAGCTCCGCAGCTAGTTGGTTATGAGACCTTGGGTATAGTTCACTGCAAAAAGAAAAACGCCAAGATTCTTGCCCTCAAGGAAGTTAGCCCGGTAGGAAAATGGCCCCAGTTGAGCGCAAGTGACCGTCCCTTGTTCAGTGCCCATGCAGGGGTGGAGAGGCTGGATGCTTCATCTGTTTTTAGAAGGAGTCTGAGAGCCAGACCTCCCGAGCCCCACCTTCTCACATCCTGTGAGAACAGGGTAGGAGAGGGTCTCCCACAGAGAATCCTCATCTCGATCAATTGAAAAATATGGAGAAGCAGCCTGTGCCACGTGTGTCCAGTTTGTCCGTTGAAATCAGCTTTGTCCAGGAACTGTCCAGTGCCAGCTGCACATGGGTTCTGGAGCCCGGTCACCTTCCAGGAGGTAGAAGGACCTTCTCCTGGCTCTTATTCCTGGCTGCCCTTCTGGTCTTGTTCTTGCTCTCGTGGCCTTGGGAGGGCTGTGGGGGGTGGGTTTACCCTACTCTGCCCTATTTGGGGGTTTCTCCTTCAAGTTCTTCCCTAGTTTCAGAAAAGCCAAGAGGCCAGAGGCACGTTCCAGCGGTCCCTTTCCTCAGGCAGCCCTGGTATGAACTGGGGGTTCATTCTCTGGTTTCCATTGCCACATGGTTAGTGTCAAGACCAAGAATCAGTCATGTTTTTATGGAAACCATGAAGAACCATGGGCCTCATTATTCATTTGAAAAATACCTGTCCAGAGTACCAGGTGAAGGTGATGCAGCTGGCCTAGTCCTTTCTTATGCCAGTGGCGTCTCGGCGTGTTTGAGTGGGGAAGAGCACAGGGCTCGGGCGTTTGCACGTCACCGGCCTCTGAACCCTGGCGCTGTCGGTGCTGGTGTGACTCTCAGAGCCTGTTTTCTCATCTGTAAAATGGACCTAAGTACCTTACAATGTGGTTGTGAGGTTTCTGTAACTCCGGAGCACCTAGCACATGGCCACGCCTGATTTCTGTTCTTTGCCCTTTTTTTACACTATTAACTTCTGCACTTAGAGGCACACTTGTGTAGATTGTTCTTGGGACTTGGCTTCTTCTGGCCTGATGCTTTTTTCAAGTCAGTCTGCAAAGCGGATGCCCTCAAAAGAGGGTAGATGTTAGTCTGGTGCTCCTTTCTCCTCCCCGGGGACCCACTGCTGAGAGAGCTCCAGGGACTCCCACAGGAGCGACATGCGTCTGCCCGGGGCCTGAGACATCTGGCAGGCCACTCAGGAGAATGGCGTTGCCGTCCGAAATGTGCTCGTAACCCTTCAGATGCCTGCGGTGTTGCTTGTTGTATCAGCAGTCTGCCCCACGTCTTGGCACGTACCGCATACCCTGATTTCTTGACTGGGAAGGTTTAGAATTAGTTGTGCAAGAAGTCCCTGCCTAATTTTGTGACACCCTAGAGAGTCTTCAGTTATTTCCAGGAGGTATTTTGACATTCTGTAAGCTAGAATTTGTTTAAATCTTAGCGACTGAAGGAGGGAAGGAGAGAACTCGCCTGTCATTCAGCCAGGGGAGTTGATGACATTGTCAGGCCTTACCCGCTCTTCCCACATTTCTAAGTCAAAGCGCCACACTAGATCTTGGGCTCTGAGGTGAGAGGGATAGACATGTAATCCAGTCCCGTCTGCAGCAGAACCTGACAGTGTGCGTGGGCAGGCTGCAGCCCGCACGTTGAGTACATTCTCAGTGCGTGTCCTCCTTTTTAAACAGTTTTCTTGTTGGTTTTAATTTTTTAATTTCTCCTTGTAGTGACCAAATGTGCGTCTATGTCTTCCTCTTTTCTCTCCCAACATTAATCTACGAATCTTTGGAACCATAAAGACGAACTTTCTCTTTCCATGAGAGAGCTCCATAGGTTTTTGAAAATAGTTGTCCTGGTGCCCCGTTTCCCCCCTTCCCAGCTTGCGCATCGCTGGTGTTTCACAAACGTTACCTTGAGAAGTGCTCCAGGTCGTTGGTGTGCCCCCCGTCATCTGTTTCACCAGCCGGCATTTGTTCTGCGTAGCCCGGGAACTTTCCGAAGATGACAACGAGCCATAGTAGTCACGAGCACCGGTTTTACAATAAGACAGACCTGCCTTGGGCAAATTACTGAGTTTTTCTGGGACTCAGCCCCCCCTATCTATAAAATGAGGTTCTTTATACCCACACTCACAGATCTCTTGTCAATCTGGAGTGAGATAATACAGATAAAGAACTTAAACAAGGGTCCAGTACATAGTAATGCAGTTGTCGGCGAGTACATTTTCTAGCTTAGATTGTTAGAGCATACTTCATCATTTTGTTCTGGTATTGAGTGGAGGAAGTACAAGGTTAAACTTTGTCTTCTGTTTATTAGAACTCTGGTTCAGATGCTTCATGGGCATTAGAAATAACTTCTTTGCAGCTTCTCTTAAAGTGCCCTATTTTATTCCTTAACAGCAGATTATTTGGAAACCTCAGTTTTATTGACAAACACCGTTGCTGTTGTGTTAGTTTTGATAGGCAAATTTTGCAGGATTGAGATTGCTAAGAAAGAAGGAAAGTTCCTTAAGTCCAGATGGTGGTCTTGGGTGACACTGGAAGCGCTCAGCCCCTCTGTTCCTTCAGCAAGAGCACACCTTACTAGATGACTACTGTATACGTTACTGGATGGCTGCTCTCTACCACACTCCAGCCTCCTCCCCTCCGCCATCCTGTTTCCCCCTCCCCGCCACCTTGTGAGTGAGGGTGCTGGCCCGATGCTGTCACCTGGCCAGTCTCAGAACTTGTCAGTCGGGACTCATGCACAGGCCTGTCAGATTTCAAAGCTTAAATTCTTCATGTTGTGCTGCCTGTAAGTAGAAGATGCTCGGGAAATTGGTTAAATTGTTTCTATAAAGACAAGGCACACATTATTAACTTGTTTATTGGTTCTTCTTTGGTAAAAAGTCCAAAATCAGAACCTGTGGCCTCAGGCAGTCCCTACTGGGGGAGACCAGCAGCCACGCCCACCACCTAAGAGTGTGTCACTTATTTTATAGGAGTAGGAGTAAGGACATTGCAACGGACTGGGAAAGGGACAGGGACGGGGACAGGCCTTGTGGCGGGCACAGCTCTTCTGGAGCCTGGCATGGCACGCACTGCATCGCGGCCCTTGATCCTTAGCCCGCTGGCGGGCTGCAGCAAAAGACCGGCGGCCAGAAATGGACCTGCTCCCTCCCCCATGCACATTATATTTTCAGCTGGGTTGGTTTTTGTGTGTGTCATGTGTTTGCACAGGAAGTCCTCAAAAGAATCTCAGACTAAACAGGAAGTGATTTGTTCCCATATAAATGGGTACCAGAAGGAATGGGGACTGGCAGGGTAAGGAGAGATAGTGGTTGACCTGTGACCTGGCAGCTAGTTCTTTGGCCCCTTCAATGGATTTTGTGTAAAGATTCTAAATACTTTTACCTTTCTGAGCTGAGCTGTTTGTAAGTAAATCTGCCTTTCTCAACTGGTCCCATTAACTCTGGCAAATTTCTGAGTCCATTTGTCTTGCACTTACTTAGTTACCTTCCTCTTTCGTAGATAGTTTAGTTTAATAAAAGGCCAGATTTCAGGTATATTTCTGTGACTTAAGGTGAGTAAAGGTGCTGACGACCCTCATTTACCGTATTTTTCCCTGTGTAAGCTTCAAAAGTAAAGAATTGAATCCTTTTGGGGTAGAAGAGCTCAGTGTTCTGAAGATGGGCCTGGGAGACAGGCCTGCCTGGCCTTGAACCCCCAGCACTCTTGCTGATTAGTCCCGTCATTGAGGTGCAGGGTACAGCTTTCCTTGGTAAAATGAATGTGGTGAGGTTTAAAATAAATAATATTTGGGGCTTAGTTGAAGCTTAGTAAGCTCTGGGTGGTTCTTGCTGCTGCTGTTATTCCTACTACTACATGAGGAAGGTAATAGCTGGGAAAGAAAAAGAATTCTCTTCTTTGTGGTATTAGATTAGTTGTTTTACCCTTACTTGACATGGAAACCATTGGACACTAAGCCCAGACTCTAGTGCATTGAAGGCAGTTCTCACTTGGGCTTCCAGCCCTGGCTCGCCCTCTTTTCTGGAAAGAGGAGATTATTCGCCTTTGATTCCATCTTTTATCTTTCTTAAGATTTTAGCCATCCTTGAACATTTAACATCTGTTATCTCTACGGGATGTTTGAAAAACTTCCTGTGTACTCATGTGTGCCCCTGATAAAGGATGTGGATAGTCATCTTGTTGTTGTTAAATAAACATGACCTGCTTCTTATAAACACCTTTGTTCTCCTAACACAGTCAAGGTGTGACTGTGTGGCTGCTGGCAGGGTATTTGGAGGCTAGAAAATATAGAATTAGTGACGTGACAAATGGGTCTCTTTATCCTGCTTGGAATCTTTCCAGCAGTTTCCACTCCATTGTGAGTTCCCTCTGGAAGCTCTGCTGATATTTCAGTTGCATGTTGATACTCACTTTGTCTTTGTGCTTTCTCTTCTCTTTCCTGGACAGAAACCAAAGCCCAAACCCCGGCCGTCCATCACGAAGGCAACCTGGGAGAGTAACTATTTTGGGGTGCCCTTAACCACCGTCGTGACTCCGGAGAAGCCGATCCCTATTTTTATTGAGAGATGTATCGAGTACATTGAAGCCACAGGTAAGAGTGTTAACCTCTCAGCCAACTGTAGCTTTCACTGTCTACAGGATGCTTTCGAGCAGGCCAAGCCATCTGGAAATTCTGGAATCAGCTCTTGCCTGGCATGAGATGCCTTCTGAGGAGGAGCTGAGCAGCCCCGACAGCTGTGAGACTCCTGGACGCCCCTCATGCAGTCATGAGCTGTCGTGTGCGTCTGTGAGCCGCCTCTGGGGGCCGCGCTCCCTGCCGCAGCTCGCAGCCTGGTTGTCTGTTGGCTGCAGACCTGTCAGCAACTTGAGGGCCGGGCAAGGCCTTTAGGTTCGCGCCGTGTCCTCAGCATCGTACCAGACACAGATGTAACACAGTTTAGCTCACATGAGTGAGTTGTTGCGAGGGTTACAGCCCCAGGCTGTCGCTCAGGGGCCCCAGAATCGTTTACTGGCAGGATTTTTCCCCAGAGATAAAGAACAACGAGGGTGCTTAGGTACCTTCTAGTCAAGCAGCTGAATTTCAGCCCCGCTGATACTGTGGTGTTAATACAAATGCAGACTGACAATTTTAAGATGATTGTCCTTTAGATCATGAGATTTGACTTGTATTTAAAACATTTATTTCATTCATGTAGGGTTAAGTGTCTCTTTGGTCTCTCTTTTGAAACCCCTGAAACTTCTAGTTTCACCTCATTGTTTCCCCCGCGATGAAGCCCCTTGGCTTTCTCCTGCATGCTTTCAAAGTTGGTGAGCTTTGAGCAGAAGGCGGCTTGGAAGGTACACGGTCTGCTGTTCTCGAGCATGGTCGAGCTCAAGAAACAGGCCTAAATCCATTTGAAGCCAAGATGGAAATTACAGCCTTCTTGTGTATTCTTCCTGGTTCTGGATTATCTGTAAGACATGACGCGTTAGGGGCATGGATGGCCTGCCAAGCCCTTGGTGATTTCAGCAGCTTCACGTTCTGCCGAGGGACAGTGTTACTGTGTACTTAGGATGTGCGAGATCGGGGAGACAGGTTTCAATCGGAGCCCGCTAAGGACCTGGAGCTCCTGCCAGGGTCTCCCTGTGGCACACCAGGTGGGCTTCGCTGTGAACACGTGCAGCTTATTCAGTCCACTCTGTGCCCAAGGCCTTCTCTCAGTGCCCATCTGGTTTTGAGGCTGGTTTTACATCAGTTTCTTCCTGGCACCTATCCCTCCCACAGGAGGAAATCTGCACAAAGCTAATTCTAGACATTGAAGCCTCTCCTTTTTGAGCCAACACTGCAGAGAGATAGCTCGTGTCATTTTAGGGAGGCTGGAGGGGGTCCTTAGTATATTTTGAAAAAATTTCAGATTTTTAGGAAAATTGCAAAATTATAATTTGTAACATATTGAGAGTTAGAAAAATTCCCAGGTTCCCCAAATTTTAACATTTTACCAGGTTTCCTTTATCGTTCTTTTTCTATGTTTGTATTGTTTGTGGTAGATTGCAGATAGGATGTATCTTCTAAATATTTCTGTGGCTATTTCCTGAAGACATTCTCTGCATAACTGCCATGTAATTATCACAATTAGAATGTTAATATTATCCAGTAGGAACCTAATGATAGACTTTCATTTTGTCAGTTGTCTCATTGACCTCTTTCATGACGGAAGAATTTTTTTTTGGTCCAGGGACAATCCCAGACCATACTTTACATTTAGTTGTCAGAACAGTTCAGTCTGTGCTTTTCATCACCTTGAATGTTTTAGAGAATAGTTTAGAGTTCAGTTAATTTGTAGATGATTCTACACACACCACAGCGTGGGTTTGTGTTGTTTTTAATGTTGCCTCTTGCTTAGAGGCAAGTTTACACTTTGGGCGTAAGCAGCGGGGATGTGTCCAGCGCTGGGGGTCTGCGTTCTGCCCCTGGTTTAATGGCGGCACCGCCAGTCTTCTCCCCTGTAAAGCTGCTCCCTCCGTGGGTCACGGTGTCTGTGTGGAGGCGCTTTGATGCTGTGTCTGGCTTCTGCTTCCACCCCTGGCGTGGGCATCATTGATGATTCTCGCCTGAGAAAATGGTCACGTAGTGTTTCCAGCTCTCAGTCCTTCTGCGCTGGTTAGCTGGCCTTCTCCACTTGGGGAGAGCCTTTTGGGATGGCCTCCTCGAGGGGCTTGCTTTTGGTGGCACTGGGCTGGCATGTACCCTCTAGCTGAGCGCATCTTTGTCTTGACCTTGCGCGCCCTCCTTGCTCCTCTCCTGGGACTGTGATGAACGCTCTTTACGTTCAGGGACAAAGGGCAACCTCCCGGTGTTCGTCTGCTTGTGAACCCTTCCAGGTAGAAAGCCTCTTCAGCCCTGGCCCCCAGCCCACCGCCAGCCCCTACTTCTCTTGAAGCTCTGCTCTATGCCACATCCCTCCATGGCCCCCTCCCCCACGTCGCCAAAAGGTGTGGTGCTTCGGGGTCCTCTAGGACTCTTATTCCCACTCTGTCACTGCTTGGCTCTGTTCCCCGCTTCATTTCTACTGTCCCACCCCCACCCCACCCCCCTGCCTCTCTTCTCAATCCGTCTGATTAGGGGCAGCTCCTCTGCTGAAGGCTTCCTTCCTCTCTGCCCACTGATGCCGCACGCTCCCCTGTGTGTGCAGTGCTGTGATGTCAGGGTGGTTGGCTCCCCACTTTCCTCTTTCTCTCCCTCCCTTCATTCTTTTCTCTTTTCTCCTCCCCACTTTCTGCTTTATGTGCTTCAAATTTTAGTTTAAAATTTGTTTCATAAGAATACAAGCACGTCAGTAGATCTGCCTGTTCTGCTCCCCACTCTGTCTCTGGTGAATCCTCTCACCCCCGCCACACCTCTGGCCTGCACCCCAGATCTTGCATGCATAAATAAATAAATCTCTAAAAGAAAAAAAAAAGAATACAAGCAGTATGTGAGAAGTGTGTGCCTAGCAGATTCTTTGTATTTCCTGCTTCTCGTTGCCCTTGTGGCCTTGGAAGTGTGTCCGGCCTGCTTGCTGCTGGCGCGTGAGCTCCTTCTTCAAGGCTCCCCACCCCTGGGGCGCTTTGAGGTGTGAGCATCACGTTGTGTTCCCTCCCCATAGAGGGTAGATTGTCATCTCCCTCTAAACACAGGTAAGGAGCAAAGACTCTCTGCCTCCCTGTCTCAAAACACAAGAGAGCGGCTCCTGCTCTCTTACCAGGGCGCAGTGTCGGCTTCCTCCCCCTTTTAGGTGCTGTGGGTGAAGTTGTCTGCTTTGCACCTGGCTTTTTTCCTGAGCTTTCTGAGCAGTTCATTTACCCTCGCTTCAAATTTCCTAAAATTGGGATGTTTTCAAGGAATGGCCGCTAGGTAGAACGGCTTTCTGATTGATTTGCAAAGGCTTTTAGCCCAGCCCGGCCCAGGGCCAGCCCGAGTGCTGCTGTGCTAATAGGATATTAGATTTTCGCTCTCGGCTCTGGTTGCAGGGGAGGGCTGGATGAGGGCGGGCAGCCACCGCTGCTGCTCTGGGGTCGCCACGGGTGGGCACTTGTATGGGGTCAGACCTTATATTTCTGGTCAGAAAGCTTTTTTCTGGAGGTTTCCACCCACGGGGGCTCTCGGTCCAGGCGGTGGACCCACCGCTCCCTTTCTGGAGGGACAGGAAGGAGAACATGGGGCCCATTCAGTGCTGCCATGCAGCGAGTAACCCAAGCAGATGTTTTCGTCCAGGGCTTGCCTTCCCGAGCCGGGCCAGGGGCCTACTCACGGCCCCCCGAGACTCGCTTCCCAAGATAAATGCACTAGCTGTGCGCCTCACTGTGCCCACAAACCTAAGGTCTGAAGTGCTCCGCCCCATGCCTCACCCCGCCCCCTTCCCGGAGCTTCCCAGTCCCTCCTCGTCCCCGGAGGTTTAACGTCCTGGAGACTGGGTGCCTGGCGCCCTGCTCCCCTGGGCCCTGGGCGTGCCCCCAGGCCTCCGCCTTCCTCAGCTCTTCAGCTGGAATAGCATCCTCTGGGAATGGTCGCTTTGAGTAATCGGTGGGGCCAGACTCCTCGCTCCCTCTTTCTGGGATTCTTAACCTCTTTCTTTTTGCCATTGGGAGGGACCGTGGCAAAATGATTTCCTGACCGCTCTGCTCACCGGGAGGAGCCTGGCCCCCAGCACCTCCAAGGACCGCAGTGGAGGCGGAGCAAAGGAGGCGTGTTCCGGAGAGGCAGTTGCACTGGGCAGAAGCCCCTGTTTTACATCTTGGTCGTGATGGATTTGGACCATCCCTTGTAAATAACTGCTCGGCCGCGGTGTTGCTCGTGCGTCTTCACTCCAGTTAGTCCCTGTGGAATGAAAAAAACCTCCAGTCAAGGAAGCCTCGCAGCTGTTTAAAATAATAATGCCAGAGACGTTTTGCCATGGGGCTAACTCTCCCCATTTTCTATTCGTGACACGTTTATTGAGTGTTTGCTATGATCCAGGCTTGACTCAGCACTTGGCATATGTGATCTCATTTCACATGAGAGTGTTTGTTGCTCTGAGAACCCAGATGTGGTGGGAAGCTGGCCCCGGGGACAGCTCAGGGTACATCGATGCCTTTTATCACTATCGGGAGGACCTCGGTGTCAGTGAAGAGCAGGGTTGGCCTGACTGGAAAGGCGGCAGTGTTTATGGTCTCCCGACGTCTGCGGGGAGTCCCACACAGACCCCACGTCTGCCTGCCAGCCCGCGCCTGCCTGGGCACCGCGCTGCACTGACGCTCACACTCCGCCTCAGACACCCTGCCGGAGGCCTGGCGGTGAGCCACCAGCCTGCTGAGGGTTTGGGGCCTACGCGCAGCGGCCTGTGTCCAGCAGGACCGGCCGCATCAGTTTGCCTTCCAGTCACGCTCCCTCGCCAGCCACAGAGTCGGGTCAGCCTTGACCTCTCATCTCCAGGTCAGTGAGGAAATCCAGGACACAGCCCACAGAAGTTACAAAAAGGCAGAAACTTCCTGAGGAGTTATTAGTAGGTCTAAAAATATTTAGCTTATCTTTTTTTTTTTTTTTTTTTTTAAGTATGGCCCACATGCTAGACTTCATGTTGAACTTCAGCTGCCCTGGTGATGTCCAGGGCATCACACGAATGCATAACTCACTTAGGTGAGGAACATTATTGGATTTTACAGTCACCGGCTAACAAAACAACTGACAGGGCAGGAGCCGCGAGGCTGTGGCGCAGTCTGAACCGAGCCGCGCTGCCGTCGGCCCTGACGGAGGGCAGACTCGCTTTGGAGAGCTCTCCGCACGGTGCTGTGGGCTCCTTGGAAATCCCTGCAGATAACATTTCAGGCGAGGAAACCTCCAGCTTTGACAGGAAATTGATGTAAATTTCTAGTAGAGCTACCCCCTCCTTACCTGTGGGTTTTGATTTTGAGCGGTTTCTTCCCGTGTGCACAGCCCACAGCCATTCTTTCCTACACCAGGTGGGGCTTTCTGTTTGTTTTGCATTGCAGGGGTAGGGAGGGCATAAAGTAAAGTAGAATGTTTTGTGATTTGTGCTTCAGCAACTTTGGGGTACATTAAAAGTCTCAGACTCGGGGTGGGGGGGCGCTGGCAATTTAAGAGGATGTCAGACACACTCTTACCTTTGCAGTCTTCCGTGTTTACCCGAGAAAAATGAAAACATGTTCACAAAGGCTTATGCTTAGCTGTTTTTAGTGGCTCTGTTCGTGAGAACCCCAAAACTGAACCACCCAGTCTCTGTCCCCAGGTGAGAAAAATAAGCTGGCCCGGCTGGGTCTGGAATACTATTCAGGGGCCAAAAGGAGTGAGCTGCTGCGGCGCATGGCCCGCCTGGACGCAAAGGCGTCATCCGCTGAGGTGAAAGAAGCCAGACACTACAGACTGCAAATTGTGACTCCATTTGTGTAGAGCTCTGGAAACTGCAAGTTGATCTATAGTGACAGCAAACAGATCAGTGGTTGCCTGGGAGCTGGGCGTGGTGAGATTTGATGGCAGAGGGGCATGGGAAAACTTTTTGGGGTGGTGGAAATCTCCCCTGGCTTGATGGTGGTGATAGTTTAACTCGTGCATATATATTTCAAGACTATCAAATCGTACCCTTTAAATGGATACCGCTTACTGTGTATAAACTATGCGTCTATAGCTGACTTTTTTTAAATTAAAAAACCTCACCAGAAAAAGATTTCAAGGGAACTGAAAATTTACATGACCTCAAAATGTTACCCAACACATTAATTACTGATAACAAAGAGGAAAATAATAGAGAGATCTAAGGGTTTACCACCCTAACACAGGGATTATACCTGGGACCCAACTAGTAGTTCAACCCAACATTATGTGCCTCCTTGCCCAAAATATTTAATCTGAATGTTACGGTGAGGAAAATCAGACAGATCCAGAATGGGATATATTTTCCAAAACAACTGGCCTGGACTCATAAACAGGTCAGTGTCGTGAGAAACGAGGGGAAGGGGTCTCGTATGCTATCTCATGCCATAGCATGTACCCCTTCCCCATTTGAGTAACCAGCTGTTGAATCCATGAGCCTTGGAGTCGCCCCTGGTGTCCTGGCTTCCCTGAATAACTGACCTTCAAGTGTCCAAGCCTCATTTTGTCTGTTCCTTCAAATTGAGACTAAAAATGCTAACTCCTTCAAAAGAGGTGTTTGAGAATGAAATGAATCCTGTTCGTAATTTTCTTAGCTTCATGCTCGGCACAGTGATCACTCAGTCGGTGTCGGTCATTGACTCCCATCCCTGACTTGCTGAGATTGTGGAAATCCAAGCAGGACACTTCCCCTAAACAGTCGAGGCTGAGATTAGACAATGTAGATAGCTTTTAAAAATTTCTCACTGAAGCTTAACATCCAGGTGCACCCATCATAACTACAACTCAGTAGCCATAAAGCAATCATACCTCTATACCCAGATCAAGAAACTGGAGATGACCAGCCCCTTCCTCCCCCCACCAACCAAACTTCTTTCCGACCACAAAGAAGACATTCTCTTGGCTTCTTAGGATAGAAAAGTTGTGCTTGCAGTTTTGTGTCTGGCTTCCTTCACTCAACATTATGTCTGTGAACTTCATCTGAGGGTGAATCTATAAATTCACACATGGTTGTGTAACTAATCTACAGTTGTGTCCATTGTCATTGCTGTATACTATTCCACCACACGAATTGGCGACAATTCATTCTTCATTCTACTCTCATGAACATGTAGGTTCTTTCCAGTTTGGAGCTATTATAAGCAGTGCTTCTGGGAACATCTTACGCCCGGATCCTGGTGCATGTACATGCACGTGTGTCCTTTTATGTGCTCAGGAGTGAGACCGTTGTTTTAGCATGTTGAACATGAGGTTTAAAAGAGGTCTTAAAGCACATACTAGTCCCTGAAAAAAGCAGTAAAGGGAGCTTTCCTACCACCTGATGGCTTTGTTTTGTGTCTCTTGAGGGGTCCTGGCACATGTGGGTACACAAGCTGTCTCGCATTCTTTTAGCAGCCTAGACCATTCCTACTTGCATATCAATCCTGTGCTTGACTGGAAGAGTCTTCCATTAACTTGTGGTGTGTCTGGGGCCACACTCTCTGTGGTTTTGAGACTGTGGTTAGCACCCATCTTGATAACCCTGTGGTTTTTACTTGCCAGGCCACCACAGGGCTTTGCCCTCGGATTAAATTTTGGCCATTTGTGGCACAGATAAGTAGGTGTTCTTATTGACACCTGCCAGCCCTGTGGGCACTTTCTGTGGTGGGGAAGGGTGAGACAGTATTCAGAAGAAAGGCACCCGCACACCACCCCCCCCCCAATGTTTCCACATGAACACCAGGCCCTCCAGCTATGGCTTGAGGGCTATTAATCGGTGTCTGTGGTGTTGGGTCAGAGGTGACCCTCAGCAACTGTGCACAAATGGAACACTCTCTAAAAATGGCCTCTGACAGAATGCTGAAAGCTGCGACCTTCCTCCTGATTTAGCTCGTTTGCCTGGGTAAATGAGCAGAGTGCTTTCTGCGTGGCAGATTTAAATTTCACCACTAATTGAGGAGAGCCTCTTCAGGGAGAAACGCTTGCCATTAGATCGGCGGCCTTAGGGAGCCAGCCTGGCAACAAACACAAGGGCAGATGAAGGCAGGCGCGGGGACGGAGAGTCCAGCCACTGTGGGACTGGCCACGAAGAAGCCACATGAGCACTTTTGCCACATGCCGTGAACATGTGCACCGCGTGTGGTGTGTGGTGTGGCCTTCCCCCCCTTTTTCTTGTTACTGAGTGATCCGTGCAGGATGGACCTGGAACCAAACTGCCGAGGTTCAGATCTCCACCCTGCTGCTTGTAAACAAACGTTAAACCTCTCCATGGCTCGCTTTCCTTAACTTTAAAATGGGAATAAAGGCAGGACTCTGAGTCACTGACGTGATTTGGTACATTAAAGATCTCCACGATCCCTGGCAATCAGCATTCGCTGCTTGGGCCTCTGCACGGGTGTCGCCTTATCTAAGATGCGCCTTCCTCGCCCCCTGGGCCCTGAGCTTGTTGGTGCCTCCTCTTGCCAGGCCCTGCTGCCCACTGGCCCTGCCCCCCACCCTGTGCTGAGGCCTCATCTAACAGTCCAGCTCCAGTTTCTCCCTCTGGGAGGAATAATCCAGCGATTCATTCCCCTTTTGGGGTTCCTGAGAGAGCAGGAAGGGGGGCAAACAGATCAAGCCAGGACTTTAGAACCAGGTACAACTTGGTTTAAAATCTTAGCCCGGCTAGTCTCTCGGCTGCGCAGATTCCTCTAGAAATGCAGCTGAGAGCCCCCCCAGTAGGCTGTGAGGCCTGAATGAGATGACTCGGGGAAGGTACTTGGCCTCGCACAGAGTAAACAGTCAGAAGAGGGGCGCCGTTGTTACTTTGTGAAATTTCCATTGTTAATCTATTGCTTCTCATCTATTTCTTGGGTTAATTTTAAATTGATTCTGTTCAGCCGTGTGGTCATGGAGCTTTGTTATCTGTTCTTTTAGCTCTTCTCCATGGCAACTTTTTTGCATTTTACCTCACTCTTTAGATAAGGAGCCCTTTGTGCTTTGATTTCTCTGCCTGGTTCCAGAGTATGCGAGGCCTGGGGTGCCTGGAACCTCGAGGGTGCTACCCTATCCGTCCACGCAGCACCTAGATGTCAGCACCCCACATCTGTGTGCCAGGCGCCGTTCAGGGCCCTGATGGGACAGTCGTGGGCAGTGCCCCGTGCCACTTCCACTGCAGTCGGCGGGGGCAGCAGACAGTACAAAGTCAGAGACTGAATCGTAGCTTGGTGCCCAGGAGGGAAAAAAATGAGAAGTGGGATGTGAAATGTCTGGGGTGAGTGTTAAAACTGTAAATACAGAGGGCCTAAGGGAGAGTGACCTTCAATGAGAGCCTGGAAGGAAATGAGAGAGGGAGGCAGGAAGGGGAAGAACCTTCCAGAAAGAGAGAATAGCAAGTGTAAAATTCCCAAGAGTGGAACATTCCAGGTAAGGTCCCCAGCTTCTACTGTGAGTGAGGTCAGAAGCCAGGTTTTGAGTAGAGTGGCAATATTTGGCTTTTGTTTAATAAAACAACTCTGGTCACTATGGAAAGTAGGCCTGGCCCTTGAGGACTTGCATGTTCTGGATTTAGCTGCCTTCGGCACATCTGTCTTCCTTGCTCTGAATATGTGCCCAGTTCCAAGTATTCCTGTCATGGGTTCACTTAAGACCCTTATAGCCAAGAGGATGGAGGGGTGTGACTCAGCAGGGCATGGGGAGGAGCCGGACGAAGCCAAGATAAAGAAGACCAGACACAGTAAGCAGTGGGTCAGCGCCTGATCCCGCCTCTTCTCCAGCCTCATCTTTCTTCACATTTTTCCGTTTCGTGCCCCGTGCAACATATTTCCCTCCCACCTGACAAGTCCTGCTCACTCTAAAGCCTTCACACTCTAGACACACTTCTAGTCTTTCCTTGTATCAGGGATAAATAAGTTATTAAGGGTGGGGCCCTGACCTGATAGGATTATTGTCCTTATGAGACCCAAGAAAGCGCTGGAATCAGTGGACGCTTTCACCTTGGACTTGCGGCCTCCAGAACTTTGAGAAAACCGGCTGCTGCTGTTTCACCACCCAGTCTGTGGTACTTTGTCACGGCAGTCTGAGAAGATGAATGCAGGTAGCGAGATGGCTGTTGCAGGACTCAGAGCTCAGATCCTCTACGTGGGGCCGATCCTTTCTTCACGAATGCACCGCTGGGCCTGGCTCTCCAGAGATGTGTCAGGGACCTTTGTGTACAGATGACTAGAACAGAGCAACTGTGTCAGTGGGAATGGGAATTGTAGCCGCAGAACGTCAGAAGGACTGAGACGGGGGCAAGACTACGCACAAGAAGACCACTTGAGAATCCTGGTCTGAAGAGATAAGCTCGCGCCTTTGTGCCGCACTGCCTCTCGGGCGGTTGGCTTGTTTGAAATGTAAGATGCCTTGGGAGTCACACAATGGGGTGCTGCTTTTTCAAACAGAGGTGGTGCGGGGCCTTGTGATTTCACCCCAGTTTGTCGTCTTTCACTCTTGACTGGGATCCTTTGACTGTGAATTTGGTGGCCTACCAACTGTTTGAAAAAAACAAGCTGGCATAATTTATCTTTTCACGTCAGCTGCGATTTGGTTGAAAGCAAACCTTCTAGTATGTAGTCCAGAGCTCCTGATAACTGGAACTACAATCAGTGTTTCTGTTTTGTGGTCTAGTTTTTGTGTTTCAGAAGCCACAACAAAAAACTGTTTCTTCTGTTGTGGCTGTCAGGAGCCAGCCCTGGGCTGTGGTAGCAAGAGAGTGTTTCGTAGAAACTTGACCTACATGCAACGAGGTGTCTCGCTTCCTGGGCTGGGCTCTCGCTGGAGTACACATATTCCTGTTACCCTTGTAGGGTGTGAAGGACCTCCGGTTGGGGTAAACTCAAAATTCTTTGAGGTCTTGAGACATGTCAGTTTGCGTCCCTTGTTGTGTTTAAATATCACTAAGACTAGATGAGGAAGAATAAGGTGAAAATACCTAGCCTGAACTGAACTCAGTACGATTTTAATTCTAAAGCCCTTGGTTCGGAGCTGCCCTGTCTGTGTGAGGCAGCCGCTAGGAGCTGTCGTCAGGGTGAGTTCTGTCATCAGTGACCCTGGTGGGGAACACACCCGGGCGGGCAGGTGTACGTGCACGTCATTGGTGCGAGGAACGTGCTGGTAGCTGTTTGAGCTAGAGTGACGATGGGGAGTTCCAGCCCCAAGCTCTTTATAAGCACTCCTTCATTTCATCCATGGTGAGGGGCGGAACCCCCGGAGGGGTCGTCCTGTCCCCCACAGACAACCTTCTTGGCAGAATCCCGCCAGGCCAGCAAGACCTCCCTGACTGAGCATCGCTGTTCCCGTGTTGGGTCAGGAGCTCCCCCCCTTCACGGTCATATACTCAGGGAGCATTTACACGAAGCAGGCAAGATCCCAGAGGGAACCGCCTTAAAACGTTTAAGAGAAAAAGTTTTTTTCTTTCTTTACGAAATGGAAATTGCTGTATTTTCCCCTGGCGGGCATCATTCCTTTTGAAAGACATAGAGAAGAGAGTAAAAAGAGCCGCGATGCTGCCGCCCTGTGAGAGCCATCCTTCACAGGAGAGAAGACAGCCAGAGGCCCAGGGCAGCCTGCGAGGAGTGTCTGCTTGGCTGCCGAGCCTGGTTCTATCCCCTCGGGGGGGTCTGTGTTTGGGGGCGAGTTACTAACCCTGTGGGAGCCTCAGTTTCCTCATCTGTTCAGTGAGGATGAGAATAAAAACAATATTTTGAGATATCCATATATTCTCCTAGATTTCACCAAGTATTTGATGAATACTTGTCTATAGCTCGCAACATAGTCACCACAAATGATTCTTAGCTGTTCTTAAGGCAGACCTTCAGCCCTGCTATTCAGGCGGCGCAGCCTTCGTCTTTTTTTTTTTTTTTTTCCGTCAAAGTCTGATTTAAGTAAATATGACTTTCGGTGATTTGTTAATCCGAGTCGACTTTCTCCGTTACTTCAGATCTGTGGCGTTGGGCGTAGTGACATTGGCCTGTGGCCAGGTGACTATAAGGCAGGTCAGAGCATCTGACTTTTAGCTACTGACTGCTGATCCGGGCCATGTGGACGTTTAATGAGCATCTCCAGTGCCCAGAGGACAGTGACTAGGACATGCTCCCTGCCCTCGGGAGTCAGGAAGTGAGGACGGGGGACTTGGCGGAGGAGCAGGAGAAGAGGCCTGCTGCATGGACCCGGAAGAGGAAGCGGGAGCCAGTCCCTGGATCTTGCCCCTTCTGTGCACAGTGGAGAAGACACTTAACTCCCTGCAGGACATTTGAATGATAAACTGAAGCACAAATGAGAGACAAATGTAAACCATAACTTCGCAGCTATTCTTGTCTTGAGTGTGTCTATCTTGCAGTAGAAGTCAGGCCGTTAGGTACTTTTGAACAAACAGGTATGTGCTGGCCGCTGGTCTTGGGCAGCCTTCCCAGCCTTCCCAGCCTGCAAGGTGCTCCTCCGAACCGCGCCGCGAAGTCAGAGGCCACAGGCAGCCAGGCCTCCCCCAAGGAGTTGGGGGTGGTCACAGCGTGGGTCTTGTTTCCTGCATGTCTTCCTGGTAAGGGGCTCTTAATTTAATCATGGCCTACAAGACAGTGGCTTCCACACTTTTTTTTTTTTAAGATTTATTTATTTATGCATACAAGCTGGGTGCAGGCCAGAGGTGTGGGGAGGTGAGAGGATTCACCAGAGACAGTGGGGAGCAGAAGAGGTGGGTCAACGAAGTACACTGCTGAGGGGAGCAGCGGCGAGACAGGAGAGGTCTGCTGTGCCATCTGGGAAGCTCCTGGCTGGGGTCAAACTCGTGCTACAGTGGCTGCGGACAGCTTCATAGGCTGAGACTTAACCCTTGCGCCACCAGGAAGGCCCAACTTCCACACGTTTTGACGCAGTGGGCCATGACCATGACCGTCAGCATTTTGGAGGTGATAGAGAGTTCCTGACTTTTTGCTTTGCTCAGAAAGGACGTTTCATCTTTTCACAACTCTTTTGTGACTGTTATTTCATGAAACAGAGGTTACTTTACTAACCCCAAAGTAGTCAGAAAGGTTATTTGAGAATACAGACTAGCCCTGTTATTTTTTTATTCTGTTTTTTTTACAAAATGCTGGACGATACACTGTGAGAAATTAAGTCCTCCTCTCAGCCTCTGCCCTTCTTCCCACAACTAACCACCCTCCCTCCTTCTGTTGTTAAGTTGCAGGTGCCTTAGTTTGTTGTTTGCCTTAATCTGTCATCTTCCATATAGAATGTTCATTTGTTGTTTTTGTAGTTGAATTTCCCATTGTTTCTCTTGGCTTCTGAGCTTTTGATATATTTAGGAAGAGTTTACCCCACTCCAAGATTATGTCTTGAAAGTCTACCATAATTTTTTCCTGTAACATTTTGTTTTTGGTTTTCTCTAAAATTTATTTTGTGGGAGATACAACCCATTACTTCAGCTGTGACAACAAGGGCTTTTGCGCGACCTGGCCTCCCACCACTGCTCGGAGGGCCACGTGGAGTCCGTGGCGGGTTCCTGTGTGCTGGGCGGCTCTCGCGGCTGGCCTCTGATCCAGCGAGCCGCTGCGCCGGCATTTTAGTTACTGTGGCTTTATAGGTAAACACTTTGGAATTTTCTTGACTCTTCCTGCTTGTTTATTTTTCCATATGAACTTTAGAATCTGTTTGTTTAATTTTAAAAATAAACCTTTTGTAGTCCTGCTGGGATCATATTAAATCATAATTAACTGCTGATATCTTTATGATATTTCCTCTTTTGTGTCCCTCAGTAGCATTTTAAAACTTTTCTTCCTATGGTGCTTGCATTTTTTTTGTGTGTGTGCATGTGGGTTTAAAAGGGACTTTTAATTGTTTTAATAGGTGGTGTTTATATAGATGAAGGCTTTTGACGTCTACATACTAACTTTGTGTCCAGACCTGTTACCCAATTTTTTATTGCTTGCTTTTCAAATAATTCAGGGAGCTTTATGGAAATAATGATTTACATTTAATAAAACTTACTAATTTTAAGTGCATACTCAGTTTTAACAAATGTATCTGTATGCTTATGTAGTCATCACCACACTCAAGATATAGAGCTTCTTGGGTTTTTAAGTTTAGTATAGCCAGGATAAATTAAATCATGCTAATAGTAGTGGCTATTCTTATCTTGTTCCTGGTTGGCTTTTGGAATGAAATAAATTATTTTTTTCATTTTTATTTTGGATTTTGTTTATTCATTCATCCTCTTTTACTAAGAATTTTTTGCTTTATTTTATCACAAATGGAGTCAAGTTAACTTTTGAACTTTTATAAATATACAATCCTTATCATTTTTCTCTTTTGATTTAATAATGAATAGATTAAATTAATAACTTCCTATTATTGACCCACCCAGTAATCCTTAATATTATTTGCACTTGGTGTGCTATAGTAGGAAACATATCTTGGTCTTTGGCCCCAGATTCTGGCATACTGCTCCTAAAGCCCTTAGAATTTCTGAAATGATGAGTGTCTTCTGAAGCTAATGAAATAACAGGTGCTGGGCTCCTCGGTAACTTCAGTGTGGACCTGATCACCAGAAAGACCAAAGCTGACGAGAGGGTTGGAACTTGTAGCTCCCGTCCGCCCCACCAACGCACACTCCGCAGGGGGGACGCGCGGCAGGAGGCTGAGCCTAATGACCAGCAGCCATGACGGAATCAGCCAGGCCTGGGGAATGAGCCCCCCCAATAAACCCTGAAGATGGGCTTCTAAGAGCTTCGCGGTTGGCGTGCGGGAAGCACTATGGGAAAGGCCTAGACGGCCCGTGCCTTTTCCCCCACGCCATGCCCTGTGTGTCCCCTGTCTATGACTGTTCTGACTTGTATCCTCAGTGATAAGCAGTCAAGTAAGTAAAATTTGTTCCTGATTTCTGCAGCCCATTCTGGTGAATAATCAAAACTGAGGCGGTTTCTGTAATGGGAAAAAAATTTTTTTTCTTCTACTATCTGAGCGACCCCTAAATGTTTTGTCTTCTTCTAAGTTCTCGTATTTTTTCTAAGTGCTTGTGGCTCTGTTTTACACAGTTGGTTTCTAGAGGGGACTGCTTGGGTCATTGTTGTTTTTTTAATTCATGGGAATATACTTTTATTTACTACGTGACAGTATTTTTTTCATGAATGTTTTTGCAGTCAGTTTCTCTTGCACCTTCCTTGTTGATAGTCTTCTGAGAGGTTTCCCCCCTTTTTTAATTGCAAAGTAGGAAAAATAAAATTTACCATCTTTATTTATAAGTGTATAGTACAGTATATGCCGAATCCTTTAAAATTGTCATTCATCTTTGAATGAAGTGATTCCTTCCTAGTCCTGCAATTTGTAGAAAATTCTTTAGGGAGCTGTCTAGCTTAGCGGGGGTTTTCCTTCCGTGTTCTGGAAGTGAGCAGTGCACCTGATTTCTTGTGCCACCTCCTGGAACTGGCGGTATCCCTGCAGGCCCCTGTCACCCTGCCTCCTCCATAGTCGCTTCCTGTGGGCCCAGCTGGTGGATGCGCCTCTCCAGTCTGGACCCGATCTGCAGCTCCAGTCACCAGCACCAGGGCCAGCGGCCGCTGCTGAAATGGTGGGTTGCCGCTGCCCCTGGAGTGAAGGGTCTGCCTTGGGGGAGGGGCGCTTGCATGCCCTGTCCGGCATCTGTGACAACAGGCTTTCTCCCTCATTGCTTTCCCACACCCCTGGTGACCTTTACAGCGTTTGGTGGTTCTTACTCATGTATCGGGTTTGGGGTCACAGATGTCTCCAGTTTTGTCAAAGACGTGATGTTTCTATTTCTCATTCTCCTTAGAGCTTTTGTGTGATTTCCTCAAGGAGAAGGGACAAATTCTTCTATAGTCTGCCTTTTTTACAACTAAATACAATCTTCTAATTTAAATAAATTTAGCATTCTGAAAACTCATTCTTCGTGGTCATTCCTTTTTGCCTTCTCTGAGGACTCTCGCTGCCCTTGCTTGGGAAATGCTGCTTTTGTGTCACTGAAGGAAACCGGATCGTACTGAGGGGCTTCGGGGTTGACTGAGCGGGACAGGTTCTCAGATGCTTTCCTGCCTCCTCTCCATTAGCCTATTTCTGTCTTCCTGTGATTTTGTTAACATTTCAGTCAGCTCAGCCCTCTCTCTCAGGCGGCATATGGGGAGAAAGAGGAGAGGGTGGGTGGTGGGATTGTGCTGAGAAACTTGAGGAAGATGCTCTGGGACCATCTACGTGGGAGTGTGCTCCACAGGACCGAGTGCAGATCAGTCTAATCACCGGAACAGGAAGCCCTGCGACCTGGTGGGCAGCAGGCCCACAGACCCCTGTGGCTTCCTTAGGATATGCAGTGTGGAGAATGTCATAGGTTTTCACTGTCTTCATGAAGAGAACCAAGTCCCTTTTTAGAGACTCAATTTTTTTCCCACTGCAGCCTTAATTATTATTATCATTTCTGTAGCTACATTTTTCTTCTCCATTGCCCACCTCGTATCAGTCAAGTTAGTCTGGATCAAAATTTCAGTAACTTAAAAGAGCAGATTTCTCACTAATGATATTTATCTGTTCTACATTGTCCTCTCAGGGATACAGCTGATGGAACAACCATTCTCTTGAATGTTGCCAAGCGCAGTGGAAAAAAGGCTTCCAGAGGGTCTCATTCCAGTTATAAAATGCTTCAACCTCACTTCACTTCTCACTTCACCGGTCAGAAATGGTCACCTGGCCACCCCCGACCCTAGGGGGCTAAGGGAGTTCATTCTTTTCTTGTTTCCAGGACAGGAGAGGGAGACACTGGGACAGGCACTAGCAGTGACCACAGCTACCTGTCAGGTGTTTGGGCAGAGTTGCCAAGTGTTGTGTTTAGTTCCCAGTGTTTGGGTTTGTGTGTTCTGCTTCTCGCATACCGTGGCTTGGGATGTCTGTCCAGCTCTGCATAGAACTTTCTGGGTGGTCATGCAGAGGGAAAGTGTCGTGATCGATCTCTGTTCTCTTTGCTGAATGATTTCACTTTATCTTTGCAGAGTCCTATGAAATGGCCACTACTGTTTTCCTTTTTTTAACAATGAATTGGTATTGAGAAAAATTAAGTCATTTGCCCCAAAGTGGCTTCGCTAATAAGTAGCAGGTTCAGCTCAAATGTTGTTCTGTCTAGTTCCTGAGCTGTAGCCCTTAATCTTATTTATTTCTATCTTAAGGCCTGACAACTTACAGAAGGCCCACAACATACACAAGGAGAAGCAGAGAAACACGACTCAGGGCAGCACAAACTTCTCTTGCCTGATTGTCGCCTGGACCTTGGCGACCAGCAGCTGTGGTGGTGTGATTATTTCTGATCAGAGCATCCAGGCCAGCTTTCCTATGGCTGGGTCCTATGCATAGTCATCAGTGAGGTGCTTTCTTTGCCCTGCTAAGTAAATCTAGCCATGGGGAGTCCAGCTCCTAAGATATTTGAACTTAAGACTGGGCTTTTTCTAGGTGTTTAAGAGGTTTTTTAATTTATTTTTTAAAGATTTATTTATGCATGCAAGATCTGGGGTGTAGGCCAAAGGTATGGGGTGGTGAGAGGATTCACCAGAGACGGAGTGGGGAGCAGAACAGGTGGATCTGCTGATCTACTGAAGTACACTGCTGAAGGGGAGCAGCGGGCAAGACAGGAGAGGTCTGCTGCGCCATGTGGGAAGCTCCCTGGCTGGGAATCGAACTCGTGCTGCAGTGGCTGTGGATAGCTTCATAGTGCTGAGACTTAACCTGTTGCACCACCAGGGAGGCCCCTCAGTCTCCTTTTTAAAGCTTTTGTTCTTGTGGTAAAGCAAATCCTCTTTGCTAAAAATAACCAAAGGCAGACTGTTGAGAAATTTGTGTGCTCATTGCTGTTGGTGGGAATATGAGTACTATGGCCAAAAGCAATAATTTGGCAGTATCTGTTAAAAATTTGAAACTCTTATGTCCTTGGTGCTAGTCACTGACCCTCCTGGGACTTTGTCCCTTGGACATGTTTGCACCTGCACACAGAGGTGTGCAAGGTTGATAGACTGGGGGTGCCAGGAAGGCGTTAAAAGGTTAGGTTCCTCTTTATGTGCCAGTGTGGGCTATGCCTGTGGTTTATTGTAACCTAAGAAAAGCAGACGTGCCCAACATGCTCACATTTATAAGGTAGAGGAAGCCTGTGTGTGTTTATGACTCAACGGGGAAATGTCCAGAAACAGCAGAGATTTCAGGAGTGTCTCCCAGGTGGCCCTGGGAGGGCAGAAATTGATAGGGGTAGTGGCGCAAGATAGGGCTTTCACTGCTTACATACACTTGCTGCAATGTGTGAAAAGAAACTTAACAATAAGTATATATAACTTTTTTATTTTTTTATTTTTTTTTTTTTAAGATTTATTTTTTATTTATACATACAAGCTGGGGTACAGGCCAGAGGCGTGGGGCGGCGAGAGGGTTCACCAGATACAGAGCGGGGAGCAGAACAGGCAGATCAGAAATACACTGCTGAGGGGAGCAGCGGGCGAGGCAGGAGAGGTCTGCCTCGCCATGTGGGATTCTCCCCGGCCGGGCGTCGAACTCGCGTCGCCGCTGCCGACAGCTACACAGCGCAGCGCTTAACCTCTGCGCCACCGGGGAGGCCCTATATAACTTTTTTAAAAACTGTAATTGTTTGAACTAAAAAGATTAAAATTGACTTTTTCATTTCTCAAAGTTATCTGCTGTTAGGGCTTTGACTTGTTCCCTTGCGAAGATTTATTTCTCTGCAGGTACACGCACATAATAGCACATGCTGCTTACTTGTACCCAAATGGAGCAACTCCAAGCATACGCTTCAATGGCTTGCTTTTTTCCCTCCTAAAAATATATTGGGGACGCTTTCCCACACTAATAGGTTAAGTACAGAGAAACATTTGCTCCTCCTCCCTCTTCCTCCTGCCCCCACCGGTCTCCCATATTCCCTACAGGTAGTATTTCTTGGTCTGGCTATATCACAATTGATTGAGTCAGTTTCCTGGTGAAGGACAGTATTTGCAGTCTTTCATTACATAAACAGCGCTGCAGTGGAGATCTGCCTGTAGTTGTTTAGATACACACGTGTGTGGACAAGTGTATCTGTAGAATGAAGGCCTCAGAATGAACCGAAGGGTCTGAGCATTTCGTGTTTTGGTGGCTATGGCCAGAACCCTGTCCAGTGCTCCATGCCACCCATGGGGTAGGCGGGCAGCGTAGTGGCTTGTTTGTTTGTTTGTTTGTTTTTTATTTTTAGAGATAGATTTATTTATGCATACAGGAGCATTGTGTAAAGTAAACAGGAAGAACTTACCTAGGAGTTCTAGATTTGGACAGTGATGTTATCCTTAGTGGGGAGTGGAGATTGGAGGGGGGCTTCTAAAGGGCTGGGGTGTTCTACACCTTGATACACGTGTTGTTTATATGGGTGTGTTCAGTGTGTGGAAACTAATCACTGTACGTTTCTCTGTAAACTTATAAATGAGTGCTGTACTCCAATCCAAATTGTGTCTTAAAGCATCTAGTCCAACGCATTTTGCCAGTAAGACCCCAGGAGTTGAAGGGCCTCCTGCCTCTCCCGCCACAGACGCCAGGGTTTCCAGAGAGCCTGGTGCTGGGAGCCAGAGCCCCGGCCCGTCTGTCAGGATTGGCCGGGTGATGCTGCTGGCGCTGGAAATGGCAGGGAATGTGCGAGTGTCTCTCACCTTGAGGCCCGTGAAGAATGAGAGGCTGTCTGAGAACCAGCTGATGTGCCAACTGGGGTTTCTGGTTTTATGGCTCAGGCCACTGTGTTTGGGGAAAACCCCGGTACAAGGCTGAACCCAGGCCCAACTATGCGCTCCCCAACTCGCTGCGGCTTTTACCTGAGCTCTCTCACTGCACCACGGCCCTGCTGCTGCTCTGAGTGTCTGCCGGCGCTCTCTCAAGTAACTTTTTCAGTAATCGATGGGCTCAAAGTCAAAAGGAAACAGACTTCTGTCTTATCCTTCCTGGCCTGCGGGGGGATTGGGGCGGGGGCGGAGGTGGGGGGCGGGGGGTAGGGGTTGGGGAATCCAAGGAATTGTTTGCATCGTGTTTTACTCAGATGGGAGATTGACAGCACGCGCAGTTCTTTTGCTTTGCTGTGGAGGTTTTATCTGGAAATTTACTGTGAGTCAAAGCATAGCTGGATGTTGGAGCATTTCCTGTGGTCAAAAATTACTGCCTTTGATTGGAGATGAAGATGCGTTCGGAACCCTTGCTGGCGCCCCTGTCCTTGGCCTCCGTAGCCCTCTTGCTACAAGACTGCCCTGGTAGGGTCCAGTCGATTCGTCTATCAACTCTTCCAAAAAGTGGGTCTTTTTTCCTAAGGTTTTTATTGTTTTATAGACTTCACTTTCTTGGTTTTATACCAAAATCGGGTCCTAAATTCTTGTTTTTATCAAATGTTTTCTAATAGCTAGTGGAATTAATATTTTCAACTCTGCTTCCCATTCCTCTAGTTGTTCTCTTTACGAAAATATCCCAAAGCCTCGCTGTTTAGTTTTTATTCTCTTAAAAGAGGAACTAAGGACTGTTGCTTGCGGTTCCCTTGGGTGCTAGAAGTCCAGAGATGAACAGAACAGTTCATGCTGCCCTCAAAGGGGTCTCAGTCTTGAGAAGAGTACAGTCCAGGGCAAGTCAGTAAAGGGGGTGCAGGTGAGAAACCATCTCTCTTTCTACAGCCCCAGCGCCGCCAGGCTCCCTTCCAGCCTGCCCTCTGAGACATTCCTATTGGACCTTTAAAAGATAGGTTTGCTTCTTTTTTGCAAAATATCTACGTGACTTTTTGGATACTTTAATGCATCTTAACCATTCCAATGAGAATTTTACTTGGTTTATATTTAAAGTGCAATTGAAAATCTCTGTACTGTGTAGTCTTTCCATTTAAGATCACCATATTGATGCTTTTTTCGCTCTTCTTTTTTCTTAGTCAGTACAATCATTTGTCCGATTTCTAGGGTTGATTGGGTGTGTAATAAATCAGCCGATAAATGTTTCTTGGTTTGTCAAGTACAACACATTTTCTATGTGAAGGCCATCCTTAGGGAGGCCAAAGACCAGGTCCCTTTGGAGCAATGGTCATGTGGAAGAGAAAATGAGTAGCTAGTGGTTAATGGCTGTGTGTTTGCTGAGTGTCCATGAGGCTGAAGCATTGGGTGGGCATCAAGAAAGGAAGGAAACCCCTAAAGCTGGCTTGGCACCTGTCTGCCTGGGGGCTTGGCCTGAAAACTAAGTTGGATTCGTTATAACAGAGCACAGGAAGACTCTTCCGGGTGAGGGAAGTGGCCTGAATGAGTCAGGTGTGGGGGCGGGAGGCACCGCGGGCAGGTAACTGTACTGCCCTCGAGTCTGTCAGGCTCCGGTACTTGGGCTTGGCTAGAGATTTTCGTTCTCCTCCTCCCTCCCCGCACCGGGGTCCTTAGGAAGAGCTGCTATGTGGGGCGGGGAAGACAGGCCCCCAGGACTCTGGATCCTCCAGGTTCAGTGTGACGTTTTATTTGGGAAAAAGGACTTGCCAGCCCTTGCTATCTGTCCTCAGTGGGCAGGTAGAATTTGGTTTTCATCCAGGAGATCTTGCTCAACCGTGTTGGCATGAAATCTGGGGTAACCTTCCCACATCCGTCAGCCTGCCCACTCAGTCCTGTTGCTTTGAGCTCCCGAGCAGTCTCGATCCGGCCCCGCCGCCGCGTTCAGTCCCCTCTTCCTGGCTTACATCGCCTCTTGGTCATGGGTTTGCTGTTTCTGGTCCTTGTGTCCTTTCAGCCCCTTATCCACACTGCTGCAAATGTCTTTCTGGCACAAATGAGATCACATCACCTTCCCCCATTCAATTCTTCACTGTCAGCCCAGCGCCTCCAGGATAGTGTGGCGCTGCTCCGCACGGCCCGCCCTGCCCAGCACCTCGCCTCGCCTCTGCTGTGATTTCGTCCGTGACAGTGAACTTCTGGCACACAGCGTGGGGCTACACGCAGTCCCTAAGCGCCCGTGCTGCTCGCCCACAGCGCCGTTCCTTGCTGTTCCACCTCGAGAGCCCCTCAGAGCTCTTCTCTGGCCCCCCTCCCCTTCCCCGCCATGCTCTGTAGTCCTCTGTGCGCACTTACGCACTGACCTCCGTTGTCTCCCTTCCTCAATGGAGCCTAAGTTCCTTGAGGGAAGGGACGGGCCCTTCATCTTTGTGTCCCCCAAAGTAAGTACACAGGGCTCGTGTGATGGCTCTGAATGGTGTAGACAGAGCCAGCCCACAGACGGCCACTTCCCTCAAAAGTTCCATTCAGTGGAAACGTGGAATTGTATGTATATAGAAAAGGAGAAGTAAAAAGAGGTATATAATACAAGGGTCTTGAGCAGTGTCTGAGTGGGAACAAATTTCCCTGTGTTCTTGGTGTGAGGGAAGGAGGGTGTGTTGCTAACAGTTCGGGAGATGTGTGTGTGATTTTTGAGGTTGGGTATTTAGACAGTCTTGGAAGGCAAAGAGTGGGAGTCAGCAGAGCGGGGGAGGAGGGCGAGTGGCTCAGGCTGCCAGGGCTAGTGGAAAACTTGGCGCACTGAGCGTGATGCTGGCCATGAAGATCCAAGTGCATCTTTCAAGTTTGGGGAAATATCTGTAAGTGGAGATATGGAGAGAGGCGGCGGCAGTCATAACAGGCAGAGAAGAGCACCACTGCAGGTGTGCTGCTGATGAGGAGATCCACATAATGCTGTCTGTCCTGCAGGGGAATGTTATTCAGCCATGATAAAGAACAGTGCTGTAAGTGCTACCGCGTGGAAGAACATCCTTGAACACATCACTCTAACAAGTGAAAGAAGCCAGACACAGAAGATCCCTGGAACAGGATTCCATTTATATGAACTGTCCTTACTAGGCCTATCTGTAAGGTCCTTGAAAAATAAAGGGGTGTGACTGATAGGTTAGAGGGGAGGAATTTGAAGTGACTGCTAATGGATACGGAGTTTCTTTCTTTTTTTTTTTTTAAGATTTATTTATTTATGCATATAAGAGCTGGAGTGCAGGCCAGAGGCTTGAGGGGGCGGGGGAGAGGATTCACCAGAGACTGAGTGGGGAGCAGAACAGGCAGAATGACTGAAATACACTGCTCAGGGGAGCAGCAGGGAGACAGGAGAGGTCTGCTGCACCATGTGGGACACTCCCAGGCTGGGGATCGAACTCGTGCTGCAGTGACTGCAGATAGCTTCATAGTGCTGAGACTTAACCCGTTGCTCCACCAGGGAGGCCCAGATACGAAGTTTCTTTTTGGGTGATGAAACTATGCTAATATTGGTTATGAACGGCAGGAGCACTTGGTTTCCCAGTGAGCTCAGGGGTCCCCATGACCCCGCCTTGGCCACAGTTCACCTCCAGCTATGCTGTGTGCCAGCCTCCCCATTGGGTCCTTTCCAGAATAGAGATGCTCTGGTCACGCAGGCTCATGACAGACCACACTAATGGCCACTCCTAATACTGCTTTCCCGTGGGAACGGTAGCTCCTGGCTTTATCTCTGGTGTCTCCCCTCCATATTACAGGTTGAAAATAGACGGACGACCGTCGGTGGCCGACATTTAATGACTTAATGACTCCCGGGCTTCACCTCTCCCTATAGAGAGATGGCCCAGCGCAGCCGTCTCCCTCTGCTTCTTGTGATAGGGGAAAACTGACATCTGGTAGTAGGGTGCGCTTCCATGGCTGGGGCACAGTTCTCAAAAAGACACCAACTCAGTCTTTCCTGGAACTGCCTTCCAACAACCCCACCAAATTAGCGAATGGAAAATGGCTGCTGAGTGTTTGGAATCAGTAATATGCATATATTTTCAGCTTCATAACTGAGAGCAAATTACAGTGTTGTCCTGATGGAGACAGCAGGACAAAAGGCCAAGTATTGCTGGAGCTGATTCTCTCCAGCTGTCGGTGAACTCCGAGCTTGCTTAATGAGGCTGGGAAATGCTCCTTATTTAGCCCTCGCCTGCCACCACAGAGCCCTGCACCAGCGAGGTGCCAGGGCAGCGTCTGGGCAGCCTGGCAGGTGTGACGCTGAGCAAGCTTCTTAACTTCGGGGTCTGTTTCCTCAATGGTAAGAGGAAGGTGAAATAGCTTCCGGCAGGGTCGCTGTGCCTCTTCGGTGAGGCTTGTGCACCAAGGGCCGTGGCCAGGCCCTGTGCTAAGAGTCTCCACGAGTCTCATTTCATTCTCCCAGCAGTCTTCCGAGACAGGCGTGATTTCCAATTTTCTGATAAGGGAAAATGGGATCCCGGAAGCCGGAGATAGGAACTGGGATTCCAACCCCAGGGCGCTACCCCCACGGGCCACATTGCCTTCCCTGACCAGGGTAGTTTGAAGCCTAAGGAAGGCAGATTAAGTGGGGCTCTTGCAACTCATGGAAAAGTGACATCAGGTAATAGTGAGCTCTGTGCCCCTACTCCAGCAGGTCATCATTTCTCGCTAACTACCTGCAAGGGTTTCTTCCCTCCTGGCACCAAATGTGGGGGCGGGGGGTCCGGCTCTCTGACACCGACAGGGAGTCCTGTGGTTCAGTTCTGACACTGAGTCCCAGAGTTAGGTCAGACCCCAGGTCAAGGTCTCAGTCCCGTAAGACTGCCCCCTCTTCAGACACCCTTCACAAGTGTCAGGTCCCCTGGTTACCCATACTTCTGTCATATTGCTGGCCACAAAGTTGGGGGCTCCCACACCCTTTCCTCAGGTCCAGTAATTTGCTACAATGACTCGGAGCTCAGGAAAATTCTGTACTTAATATGACAGTTTCTTATGAAGACCACAGCTCTAGAATAGCTTCTCGGAGGGAGGTGTCGAGGTGCCAGAGCCCCTGTGCGCTCCTGGGTGCTGGCCGCACACCTCAGAGCGTTCATTAGCCTCATGCGCCTGCGCGCAGTTCCTTAGGGCTTTGTAAAGAGCTCAGCCTCCAGCTCCTCTTCCCTCCCAACCCTTTTATCAAGGCACGGGCTTTCTCATGACCACCCCTCATCCTGAAGCTCTTGAGGGAGCCCCAAGAGTCACCAGATCTTCATAAACTCAGGTCCGGTGGGAAAGGACCTGTTAAGAGAACAGAGGTGCTTCCCCAGCTCGGGACACACCAGGGTGGTCGGGGCTCAGTGCCAGCAACTGGGGCCAGAGACCACGCGTATTTCCTGCTGCAGCCCACCGGCCCTCTCCACAGTGGTCCTCAGTCTGAGCTTACAGGGGCTTCCTCTGGCCCACTGAGGGTATGTCGGGCCAAGGAGGTGCACCCAGCTCTGGACTGCATGCCTCTCGGCAGCTGGGGAGAACCCTGGCTTCTTCACAGGGTGCCTTGTAGTTTCTCAGCTAGTCCCTGCCACTTGGTGGATGGTCTTAATCTCACAGTAGCGCTAACCTCTCTTCATAAGAGAGGAAGCCACTCTGAAGTCCTTTGGGCAGAGGCCTTGCCGCAGGTCAGAATGGGCACAGACTCACATTCCAGCCCTCTGGCCTGTCGTAGCTGTGAGCTTGCTGACCAGGTGAGAACGCGACCGAGTTCCATCCCCCTCGGGAAGCAGCTACCCTAGAAGAGTCTGTTTCCGTCCACATTCATCATAGCCACTTTCCAGAGCTGTCGTGGAGGGGATTTGGCACCTCTGGAGCTATTAAATCAGTCAGTTATTTCCCTGCAGTCAGCCTGGATCTCTGTAATTCTGTCTTTCAGAGAAGGCAGCTAATTTCAGTATAGATACTCCCATCTATCACTGTAACAGTTTAATAGGTGCCGTTTCAGCTTGAATCCGCCAACAGCTTTATGTGAGTAATTGCCATATTTATACTGCTTTGAATTGATGATAAAGTGCTAAAATATGAGGTATGTGGTTTCATATGCTGTGATTTTTATGGAGGTTCTGTGTTACTTAATCTCTCCTTCCCCTATGATTCTAGGTTTGTTAGCAAGTTGCTTTCCCATAATCCAAATAGTTTTAAAACAAAGTCCTCTCCACTGTTTTGTATTACCTCCCATGAGCCCGTTTCGCCCACCCTTCTTACCTAGTAAGTTCAGCACAAGTCCCTTGCCTTTCCCAGACCCCCCACGCCATAAAGGCAGCCCCACTTTGGCTCGTCCAGATAAGCAGTTCGTGGGGCTGTGGCGCGCGCTGCTGGCGGATTTCCTCAGGGCCCAGGCCCTGATCGGAGCAGCATGCCCTGGCGAGGTGCCTGAGCGCCCCACAGCCAGAGGGGGCCGGGCTGGTTTTACAAAGCGATCCTGCCCTCATATCCAGACTGAAATAGTCCGGGCGGGAGCCCCAATACCCGAGACGGTTCCGACAGGGCCGCCTGGCCCCGCTGCTGCAGCTGCGCTTTCCCACTTGGCAGCCCAGGCCGTCCTTCGAGAGGCCCGGGCCGCGGTGCCCAGTGTCAGCCCCGTCCCTCCTCATCGTAGAGCTGCTGGCCAGCGCCCCACGTTATTACCAGGAGCGTCGGCCCTCGTGTGTTACAGGGCAGGGAGAGGGGCACCCCCGAAACCCCCAGACCTGCCCTGTTCTAAATATGTTCTGCCATCTGCCGCATCAATACAAAACATATAGGACCTTAAGTGGAAACAAACTTTAATATAATTAGAAAAGACAGAGAAGACAAACAATATAGTATCTAAGTCAAGCCCCCAATGTTATCCAACTCCTCGTGGCCCACCCAAATGGGATTGGCCCAAAGCAAGTCTCGAAAGCCTGCCATAAGTGTAAAACACCTTTTGACAGGGAGCCATACAAAAGGGTCAGAAACAGCCAGACAATTCTGGGAGTTAAAGTGCAAGATGAAAATTTAGAGGAACTGGGGCCTCCCCGGTGGCGCAGCAGTTAAGCGCTGCGCTGTGGAGCTGTCGGCAGCGGCGACGCGAGTTCGACGCCCGGCCGGGGAGAATCCCACATGGCGTGGCAGACCTCTCCTGCCTCGCCCGCTGCTCCCCTCAGCAGTGTGTTTCTGATCTGCCTGTGCTGCTTCCCACTCTGTTTCTGGTGAACCCTCTCGCCGCCCCACGCCTCTGGCCTGTACCC
>PVIJ01001255.1:0-60078 GCA_004024925.1 Scalopus aquaticus | reverse complement strand
CCTCTTCAGCTTTTTATCTCCTGCTCAGCTCCATCCTTCAGTTCCCAGTAATCCTCTCTTCGATGATGATGACATTAAGGGATTAGTAGCCCTTAGTGTCTTGAATCTTTTTGATCTGAGGTAGGGTCCATAAACCTATCTGTGGAGTTTGTTGCAGACGTCCTTTCTCCCCCCAACAACTGCGCCTGCCTCCACGTAGGTGGGCACACATGCAGCCCGTGTTGCCTCGGTGGGGCTGCACTCAGTGCGTTCTCACTCCAGTTTTCGGGCGTGAGAAGGTCGGAGCCTCGGGGCTGCCGCTGCTTGGCTGTGTCATTTCCACGTGCTCTCCCAGCCGAGCCCCGTGCTAAGTGCTCTGTGGGCAGAGGCGTGTTCAGTCCTCACACAGCCTTGGGACAAAAATTCTGTCATGTCCCATTTTTCAGATGAGGACACCGAAGTGAAAGTGTTTGCCCGCAGTTGGGCAGCCAGCGAATGAGCTGGAATCCAGCTGGCTGTGACGAGAGCCCCAGCCCCACAGCTGCGTGGTGCTGCTCCAGGAGGCCCTGCCAGGCACGGTGGCCTCGGTCTGCAGCCTCTGCGCTTTCCGATTCCTGTCTCCAGAGCCAGCAAATCCCAGATGAAGCCCTCACTGTTCCTGTGGTCAGACTGGCCGCGGGGATGTCAGACCTGCAGGGGCCAGTCTAGGGAGCTGGGCAGACTGAGAAGGGGCCACTCGACCCATTCGCAAGCACTTGCGTAACTTCTGGAAAGGAGCGCAGTCCTCTTGGGGAGGCTCCCGCGCATGGCCTGTAAAAGCAAACTCCCCGCATCAGGAAACCCAGCCCAGCAGCAGATGCCTGACCCTCGTGAGGCAGTGAATTTACTAAGCCCTTGTGACTTCACTGGGAGGAGGGAGTGGGGAGAGCTGAACCCCAGCAAGTTCCTTAAGAAGGTAAGAGGTAGGTACACTTGTTTGCGAAGCACCTACTCAGCAGAGCCTGAGGGTTCCTCTTCCCGCTCTGCTTGGCTGGGCTGGTGCTGGCAAGGGCTCCGCATGCCTGAGGCACTGGGTTGGTTGAGAACAGAGTGCTTGAGTCTGCTTCCGCCTTCTCTCCAACCAGAGAACTCGCCCTTTTATTTTCAGGCACCTTTTCTCCTTACAACAGATAGTTCCAGAAGGCCCCCTCCAAGTCAGAGCCACCAAGCCAAGGCAGGTACAGCGGGTGCTGGAGGAGCCCTGCCAGCTGCCTTGTTTCGTTGTCAGGCCGCGTGAGGAAACAGTCCTGGCTGGTGTGAATGGCCCCACTGTCCTTACACCGTACATGTAGCTCCCAGGTTCCCCACTCCTCTGGGGTGTGGGTCGCAAAGGGTCTCGCAGCAGTGCCACGGCTTTCCCACTTTGCCCAGACTCTGGGGAGGGGTGGAGGATTGGACCGTGCCACGGGTTCCGGGCTCAGGCGGCCTGGAGCTTCCAGCCCTGCCGTTTAGCTGCCATGTGCTCAGTTTCTTGGGTTAAGAGGAGCACACTCAAAAATGGGGGTGACAACTGAGTTGTTGGGTGGGTTTGCTGAGAGCGTGCTTTGTGCTGTGCAAGTATGTGGTTATTATCTTGATGCAGCTGTTTATCTCTGGAGAGCAAGAGAGACCTCTGAGGCATCAATGTTCAGCCCGCCCAAAAAATGGAGGTAAAAGAAAGAACAGGGCCTCCCCGGTGGCACAGTGGTTAAGCGCTGTGCTGTGGAGCTGTCGGCAGCGGCGACGCAAGTTCGACACTCAGCCGGGGAGATTCCCACGTGGCGCGGCAGACTCTCCCGCCTCGCCCGCTGCTCCCGCTGCTCCTCACCGTCTCTGGGGAACCCTCTCGCCGCCCCGCGCCTCTGGCCTGTGCCCCAGCTTGTATGCATAAATAAATAAATCTTTTTTAGAAAAAGAAAGAGAGAACAGCCAGTAGGAGGTGCCTTGCAGGGCCAGGCTGAATGGAGTGAGTGGGGGGGGTGAGGGCAGTAGGCTGGGGCCTGTGATGCAGACCCCCCAGGCCACTTATGGAAAGTTTGTATTTTATCCTAGACTCAGAGAGCCAGGCCAGCGGGGGACCTGAGCAGTTGGCAGTGATCAGCTTTTCTGGGCTTTGATTAACCTATGAAAATGTCCTCAGGAGAGAGTAGCCAGGAAAGGCAGGACACTGAGCTGTGATCACTGACGTCATGTGCCTTTCCTGGTCCGCTGGGAAGAAGGGAGCCAGCCACTGCCCTCATTCGTGCCGGGGAGATCTGCCTGTGACCTCAAGGGCTTTTCTGTTTGGGGGTCAGCTGTGGAAAGGGCAGTTGGCACGTGCCTAGGGTGGGACTGGGGGTCCTATCTCGTATCTGTCTGCCAGTTGGAATTGCTTGTTTGTTGGTAACTCTTTGTTCAGCGAGTGAGACCTCACCACGGTGGCATCAGCTCGCCTCAGTCACCCTGCCATCACCCCATGCCACTGGGCTGGCGTGGGTGTGCTAGCGAGGTCACACCTCAGAGCCCGAAGGACGCTCGCCTTCTTGGCAGGAGGGTCCCCCAGCTGCTCCTAGCTTTGCACACTCGTCGCTGCTTTGTAGAGTACAGTCTGCTCACCCCGAACATGGGGCACACTCTTCTCCCATCCCCATCACAGGCTGCCCAGAACGGTAACTCTAGGCTGACCTAAAGCTCACTTGGCCAGCATGGTTTCTCAACACATCTACTGTGGTGTGCATTTTCTGGAAACTCAGGAGTAAACAGAGGCCCTTGTCTGACTCAGAGCAAGGTTCAGAAACTCTTTCACGGTTAATGACAGTAAATACATGGGGAGCTTCTAAAGGATCAGCCAGATGCTAGAGCCATATGATGGCCCAGACCTGGTGTGATATTTTCTCCCCCCACCTCCGCTCCTTCCTCCTCAGCCTTGAGATTTATGACATGGCTGCATGTGCATACAATGGCCTTGGAAATGTACAAAGCCACAGTGCCTGGTTGTGAGGCTAACACTCGGTCAAGCAGTCATAATAGAGTGTTAGTGGCATTCTGTCGCGGGGAGAGAGAGGTCTGGCATTGCCAGAAACAGATCTTGATTGACGAGGGAATTACCGAGGGAAGACAGCTAACAAAGGGGCACTGGAGGGGCCAAAGCGACCCTAGTGTTCATGTAATAGAGGAGCCAGAATATCATTCCAAGCACATCCAAAACAGGAAGGCAGCAGGGGGCTCTGGTGGGGACTCTTCAGTGTTGTCAATGGTAGAACTTCTTCGTAAGAATAAAGCAAGGGTGCTTCCCGCCGCTGCTTCTGTGCAGAGAGGAGGCGGCGCTTTTCCTCTGGCTCTACCTCCCCATCCAGTGCACAGAGAAGAACATTGACAGGCTGAATGCCCATGCCTGACTGGACAAGGGGGGCCGGAACATCCTCACGCCCACGGTGAAGCTGGCAGTGGTGGCATGTAGCCCACATAGAGTGTTCGAGGGAGAAGGGAACAGGGAGCCGCCACTGAAAGTCGGAGCATGACATTTAAATACAGGGTCATCTGAGCCAGCGGCCTCTGCTGCTGACCCAGCTCTGTGGCCTGAGGCACATCACTTAGCCTCTCTGAGCATCCACTTGTCTGTAAAACAGTGAGGAAAAATAATGGCCTTTACCTCAAGGCATTGTTGGGTGGATTCACCGGGATCATTCCAGTGAAGAGTTTAGAAAAGTGCCTAAGGGCAAGCCCTCGGCAAAAGTCAGGTTTGGGTGTTCTCTGGTTGTCATCATCACTTCCAGGCACCAACCCTTTGTGTTACCTGCTTTCCTGTGTGTCATCTCAGTATTCACAGCATCTCCACAGTCATTGACAATAGCCCCATTTTTGATGAGGAGAACCCAACTCTGAGAGGTGGAGAGCTTTGTCCCTGTCACCCAGCCAGCACCAGACAGAGCCAGGATCAGAACTGAGGTCACTTTGGTGTCACAGCCTTGCATGTTTTTAAATATTTTCTGAGTCTGGCTTGTTTTGACTGAGCCCTCAGAACAGACCAGGCCTACAGGGAGAGCCGCTGTTAAGGCTTGTTAAGAGTTTAGACAAAAGAAGAGAGTCGTGCTGGCATTTGCTGCGGGCCTTGCTCAGGTAGCTAGAAGGTGGGCAGGTGTTGACCGGCATGTGCTGGGGCCACAGCTCCTGTCTCCCTACAGCAAGTCTCAGCTTCTCAGGTGCTCGTCCTCCCATGCCTTGCTTTCCTCATAGGTCACCAGCAGTAGCTGAGCTCTCAGCTCTGTGCTGAGAGCGCACTAAAGGCACAGGACCAGCGTGCATGATGGGAACAGATAGGGGTCGCACCGCCCAGACCCTCCAGCCAGCAGGTAGCTGTGACTTAGCTGAGATGCTGCACTGTGCACCCCCCCCCACCTGCCGCCCTTTTGTCTCCCTTTGAGGAGGGATAGCTGCGGTGTGATCTTCACCAGGAGATGTACCTTAGGTGTACCTAAGGTCCCTTTGGCCTTTGACCAAAATGGGGGCTTCTTACTCCTCCCAACAGGTCAGTCACCTTCAAGACAATTTGAATTTTATACCCCAAGGGAGTTGCCTTCTCTCTGGAGCTCTCAGCACCCCTCTGGCCTACCTTACACTCACCTCTTGGAGGCATGAAAGACAAGGAGACTGGTCTGTTAGATGCATTTTCAACCTCCAGAAAAGAGGACAAAAGTTGGTTTTGAAGACCTGTCTGGTGTGGGACATTTTAGAACACTGGCAGCATCAGTTAGAATTTTTTTTGAAGGAGTAAAGTGCTGAGTTTTGATATCTAAATATAGGAAAGTAAAAACAAGTCAGAGTTAGTCTTGAGGGAAGGATTGATTTGTTGCTAGAAAGGAAACAGGAGGAGCTGGGTCCCGTGCGCATGAGCGGAAGTGCAACCTCCCCCTCCCGCTGCAGAATGACTTCTGGCTGAGAACCCTGGTGCTGAGAAGTGGAGGCTTGGGATCCAGGAATAAAAGCTTGTTTGGACATTCAGAAAATGTGACACATACCAGGGCGGGAGGTGATCCCTCTGCTTGGTCTCCAGGGTCCTTTAGGTCACTGTCCACATTCCTGGTGTCCTCCCTGCCAAGGGCGCCGGAGCCAGGCCAGGGCCGCAGCTCTTACAGGGAAGTCAGGGTAAAAATGCAGCTCTGAGCCCGTGGGGAGCGCCTGGTGACAGGCCTTGCTGGGTTGTCTAGCCTTCCCATGTGGCCAACATTGTTTTCAGGAAGACCATGCCTGAAAGCTCTGAGGAACTTATCTGCCGTGTGGGTGCTGGGCACTCAGTAAACACTGAAAGAAAGAACAGGGCCTCTTTGCTTTTCTGTTTTGTAACCAACTTACATACATGACCGCCGTGGTTAAAGTTTAAAGACTGCGTAAGGACTTGTCTACACAGAAAAAGTTTTAATGCTTTGGGGGAGTGCTTTGTTCACAAGATATCTGGTATCTGTTTTTCCTCGGGTATCATCCCCCAACTTTATTGACTCGTAGAATTTGGAGTCAGAGACCTTCGGGGCCTGGGTCATCTTCTAGAGTGGCACTTTGGAAGCACAGTTCCCAGCAGCAGCAGCAGCCTCACCTGGCTGTTTGCTAGAAATGCAGATTCTTGGGCCCCATCCAAACCAACAAAATAGGGAACCCTCCTGGTGGAGCCCTGAAGCCAGATAGACCCCTCTGGTGGTGCTGGTCTCAATACTGAGAACTCATGATTTAGAACTTAGCAATAAAAGCGTGTGGCTGTAGGTCAGATAGGCTCAGAGTGCAGCCCACCGACTCTCTGACCTAGTGTGCGTTGCGTTACTTCTTAGCCTCAGCATTTCTGTCTGTAAAGTGGGCTCATGCATAGCCTCCGAAGGGCTATTGTGAGAACTGGCATCAAAACGCACGATAGCTACTTACCAGAATGTGCTGACACGTAGTAAGCATCCAGTAAATGGTTTATTGTTGTTTTAACTATCTTAGATCAGGTATTAATTTTTTTTAAAACAGCATTGCAGACAGATGACATTTGGGTGATAGGGGAGTTCAAAAGCCCTGGCCTATCCTAGCGAATGACAGCTGTCGCCGTGAATAGCCACCGTGTATAAGGAGAGCGCACGTGCCTGCCTGTGGTGCCCATTCTGAGCAGTGGCTCAGTATTCTGAGGCCCCCAGGGTTAGGCTGTTCCACGTGGCATTCGTTCTGAAGTTTGAACAGCAGTGACCTTGGCCTTTCTGAACTTTCTCCTGTTCTGTTCCCAGAGATTATCTAAAACAGAGAAGATACTTGAAACTAGTAGGACTTTTTTTAAAAAAGCCAAGAGGCCCATGAGGCTGCTTTAGTCATGGGCCCTTGGAGACTTCTGCGTGTGGTGCTGCCTCAGAGCTTAAGGTTTAAGCTTTCTCGGGTGGACTTGGAGGCAGGAAATAGGCCTGGGGGTTGCACTTCTGGTAAGGGCTTTGCTTCCTGCTGGCAGGCATGAACCAGAGTCACCCTGGCACGTGTCTGTGGTGGCCCGGGGTCCCGGCACACACCGCCCCCTGAGCCAGCCGCTCTGCCAGCGCCCTGCTATTTGGCTGGCCGCCGTGCCGTCAGGTGTCTTGTTTTCACCTGCGTTGCTCGCCCTCGCTCACTGGCTGCCTTCGTGTGGTGCTTGTGGTCTACCCTAAGGTTTGTTGTGTTTATTTTTTTTAATTGATGTCTAATTAGTAGTTGTGATAAATTGTACTGGCCAAGCAAATGATGCATTTCCTAAATTATGCCACGGTGCTGTGTGGGGCAGTAGCCTTGCTATTTTAAAACGGGATTTCGTAAAATAAACATGCATCCAGATTACAGGAAGTACTGAGTTGATGATTAATGGACGCCGTGGAGCTGGCCTTGCTCTTTCAAACGCTTCATCTTTGCTATCAGCCACCTCGGGGGTGTCGGCGGGCCCAGCGCCTCTGATCGCTCCCAGGTAGTTAATTGGCAGTTTGGGCAGTTTGCGCTGGGGTGCAGGCGAGTGGTCATCAGGACGCTAGAGAGAGGATGCCTCTGCCCAAGCTGAGGGTCAGGGCTGCTAGAAGCTGGTGACGGGCTGAGCTGCCGTTCGGAAAGGGCCTCTCCACCCAGGCTCCGGAACTGTGGACTTTGCCACACTTTCTAGAACTCCTTAAGCTCCTGACATTTGTACCATCGTTTTCTTTGTGTTAGAGAGGGCTGATCTTCAGGTAAAGGGAGAAGTACATAGAAAATAGTTCCTGAGCCCGCTGACACATACCCAAGGGCCTGCCAAAGTGTGGATGATTCATCTGCAAGCTTATGGTATGTGTTACCCAAGATGTAGAACAGGTAGGAGGTTTAAACATGTCTGAGAACAGTTCAGAAAAGTCACTGAGAAGAGAGTCCATTGTAAAATTACCCACTAGCTTTGGTAAAGTGTCCGTTCTTGACCTCTGACTTCGAGTTGACAGCACTGGGCATGTGCCACCTCTGAGCAGAATGCTGAGGGCCTGTGTGGTATTTCTTCTTGGAGGGGGGGAGACTGGTTTGGACCCCAGCCTGGTGGGTAAATGTCAAGCATCCTCCAAAACATTGTGGAGGCTCTGGGCTCAGACCACTCTACCTCCAGGCTGTGTTACTTAGGGCAAGGACTTCACTTTGGTGCACCTCACTTTTCATGTCTGTAGTCTGTCCAGCAGACTAGTCTGCCCAGCCATCATCATCCATTTCACAAGTGAGTGGATGGGCGGATGGAGGCATCTCGCCTGGCTCAGTGCAGGCAAGAGTGAGTGTCAACAGGAGACTCCAAAAGGGAGTGGGGGAGGGTCGCCACCTGGCTGGTGCGCCTGGGTCCTCGTGTGTGCAGCGTGGTGGCACTCCTCACACTCGCGCGGCGACACACTCCGCTGTAGTAGTGAGGCACTGCGCGTCGGGTGTCCATAGGTCTGCTCCATTAACCCCCTTTTCTCTGGGGTGGAAGGTCTGTGTGCAATTAACAGCTTTTAAGTCAGGGAATGGTTTACTTGGGCTTCAGTGTTCTTCAAGTTCACCTGCCGCACGATCTGGGACCCCAGAAACAGGCAGGCTGAAGCTTTTATCTCACCCGATGGGCACCTCTCCAGAGACCACAATCACAGCGCTAACGGGTGTTGAGACCCTGGCCGCTCGGGGGTCTGCTAATTGACTTGAGGGCCTGGTGCGCTCTCACTGCCTGCTGTCTTCTGGTGTGCAGTGGGGCTCAGGGGCTTCCTCAGTGCCCTCGAAACCAGTCTTCTGGAGGAACCTGGGTTTGGTTTGCCCTTGAAATCCCCTCTTGATTTTACAGTGATTTCATTGTCCTGAGAGCCATGATCTTCGGGTGGCAACAGTGGGCGTTTCCTTCCCTGAGAGAGGGCCGGGGAGGCCGTGGTGAGAATCTCTCAAAGCTGAGTGTGAGCCCTCATGTGGCTCTTTATAGTCTTCGGTACTTTCTTTTTTTCCTTAAAGATTTATTTATGTATGCATACAAGATGGGGTGCAGGCCAGAGGTGGGAGGGGGGATGAGAGGATTCGCCAGAGACAGAGTGGGGAGCAGAACAGACAGATCCACTGAAATCCACTGCTGAGGGGAGCAGCAGGCAAGACAGGAGAGGTCTGCTTCCCATGTGGGAAGCGCCCTGGCTGGGGATCGAACTTTTGCTGCAGTGGCTCCGGATAGCTTCATAGTGCTGAGACTTAACCCATTGCGCCACCAGGGAGGCCCTCTTTGGTACTTGTTAATTGAATGTTAGCAATTGGTTATTTTCCTTACCTAGCTCTGTACACCAGATGAGTTCCTGAAGAATCACACAGTTATATGTAAAAAACTTACAAAAGGACAAGAAAGAATAAATAGCGAATATCTGAACTAGGATTAGGAAAATAACGTACTGAAAGACCGCTTTCGAGTACAGAATGAGAAGACCCACTTGTGGAGAAAAATGAAGGATAATGTGAATAAGAAATTCACATAATGAGAGAGACGCACTGCCAAGAATCTTTTAAAGATAATTTTGCTTTATTTCTAACAGTGAAGGCTTAGGGAAAACTAAATGATTAACAATAGGACTTTTTAAAATGTTATTGCATACTTAGATGTCTTTAAAATCAATTTGTAGCAGGACTGGGGCGGGTTGAAGGGCTGCAGAAAAATAGAATCAATTTGTAAAAGAATAGGAATAATGATCGGGACAAGTTTACAGTGTGCTTTGTAAGTTGAAAAGGTGGGTTAAAGCAGGATTATCTCCATTTTCTTTAAAAAATTAAAATTCAAGAGTATACATCAAAATGTAAACACAAGCAGTCTTTGGTGTACTTCTGTTATTTTTTTAACTAAAAAAAAGGTTTTTAAAAAAATTTAAATGAATAGAAAATGGAAGGCAACTGGGTTGAGGCATCTAGAAAAATCCAGAATGCATAGCCCTCCTTCTCTCTTACGGCGGGTGCCTCATGGAAGCTCCCTGGCTCTGCCCTTCTTTCCTCGGGCCCTGTGCTCCTTACTCCCGTGCTCGTCTCCGCTCCTGAGACACCGGCTTGTGTGCCCGCAGGACTGAGCACTGAAGGCATCTACCGGGTCAGCGGGAACAAGTCGGAGATGGAGAGTCTGCAGAGACAGTTTGATCAAGGTAAGGCGACGCCCCCGCCAGAATGCCTGTGGGGCCCTGCCCACACTCAGCCCCAAATCCAAGAGGTGCTGGCCTGGTGACTGTGGAAGGTGCGCCGTGTGGCCGCACGCAGCCTTGCCTCTGTGGTCACACTGCCGCAGAGGAGGGAGAGCTGCGCGGGGGGAGGGGGGTCAGCACATGCTAGGAGAGTTGAGTGGAGACAAGGATCCTGTTTTCCCAGGGCCCCCGGGTATCAGGAGCGCCCACACCCGCAACTGCCCTCCTGCCAAAGCCCCTGCAACAGCGAAACACAGTGAGGGGACATTGTGCGATAGCTGAGGCGCGGGCCCCAGGCTCTCAAAGCGGTGCTCTCAAGCGTTAGACGGCTCTTGGCAGAGACTCCTGTCTTCTGAGCTAGGTCAGCTTGGAGAGGCCTAGAGCCAGACAGCCAAATCTGTTTCACCCCAACCCGGCAGCCAAGCGCTCACTCCTAGAACTGAGCGCACGCTGAGCGGCTGAGAAGGCCCCGCCAGCGCCAGCAGCACAGGAGCCAAAGCGGTGAAAGTTCTCCAGGATGCCGGGCCAGGGAGGAAGCTGAGCCGAGGACTGGCATGTCCCACTCCGCCCATGGCCAGGCCTGAGTGACCAAGCTCAGAAGGCGGAAAGGACCCCGCCTCAGTGCCCAGGTGTCCTGTCCCTTGGCAGCACCTGGTGCCTGTGCCACCCGAGAGGGGCACCCCCGCTCATCTGCAGGCCGGGAGGCAGGTAGAGCCATGCGCCTGGGCATGCGGCACCAGTCACACCCCAGGGTGGAACCCACTGACACCCGTCAGGGGCCGACCCCGCAGACGAGCTGTGCGTTCATGCATGTGAATCCGAACTAGAGACAGAGGTGGGTGGTGTCGTAGTTTGGGGGCAGCCAGAGGAGAAAAACGAGTCCACAGGCCCTGCGGCGAGAGGGACAAGGCAAGGACCGAGGCAGCAGCCAGGACTGACGTTTTATGAGCCCCTGAGCCGGCCGGGGAGTGGGGTGTGGACGAGGTAGCAGCACGTCCAACCCAGACGAGGAATCGGAGGGCTCCAGAAACGAGGGGAGGGTGCAGCCCCTGGACTCGGAGGACGACGGCCGGAGGAGCTGTGGGTGTCAGCCTCTCTGTGACCCGCAGAACGTCCTTAGCAGCCCCCCACGGGGCCTTCCCATCCGAGCTGATGGCGCTCGGGCAGCATGCTGGGGTCCCACGGTGCGCCCGCCTCCCCAAGTGCCGAGTTCACCTTCTGCCTCTGCTCAGCCTGGGTCGCCGTCCTCACTCTCCTGACTTCTTTTCAGACCACAGCCTGGACTTGGCGGAGAAGGACTTCACGGTGAACACGGTGGCCGGCGCCATGAAGAGCTTTTTCTCCGAACTGCCGGACCCCTTGGTCCCGTACAGCATGCAGAGCGACCTAGTGGAGGCGCACAGTGAGTCTGGCACCCCGTGGCTGTGGGTCCCTGGCGGCGCCCGGACTGACTGTGTGGGGCAGACTGAGACGGGGGTGCGCCTCCGCCAGAGTGCGTGCTCCCTCAGAAAGTGGCCCCTCTGGTTCGGGGAGCCTAAATTTGAAAGACAGACACAGAGACCGGGACTTGCGAACCAGACCCCGGCCTTTGCAGACTGCCGGTTCCTCTCAAGGCCTTGCAGGAGAGGGGCAGGTCCCCCCAAGTCGCTACGATTGAAGAGCCTAGTTTTATATCAGGCTTGGGGGATCCCTGCTTTTCCTTGTACACACTGTCGTGGCCCTTTGTCACCTTCCTGACCCTTAGCTCATTGCTCCCCTACTGCTGGGTTGGGGGGGGGTCGAGAAAGGGCTGGGGCAAGGCCAGAGCAGACTTGCCAGGAGGGATTCCTTTGCTCCCCTTCCTCTCACCTGCCCCACTTCTCTCGTCTCATCTAAGGAAGTGAACGTGTTGGCTGGGGCCAGCCCGCTGGGGGCAGAGGGGAGGGGAAGGGACTGCAGCAGGTTAGCACCTCGGGTTTAATGGTGACCTTCACACACCGACCCTTCTGCCCCCACGGCTGTGTGTGCCTGGCCCACCTCTCAAGAGGCATTTGTCCGCTGATGAGAGCCTTTCCCTGGGCACACACAGAGCCTGGCCTCGTGGAGCCTCGCACCCCGGGGCACTGGCCTCCTTTATTAGCCCGAGGCAGCCTTTGGAGCTCGAAGGGCCAGTGCCCCAGATGCAGCTATTGCAGTGCTGCTGGAGAAGGGTGGGTCTGCAACAGGGGTGAGGAAGAGAAAGGAGTGTTCCTTGGACCACCGCACTTCAGTCTGCTTCGTCAGTGCCTGGCTCAAAGAGACTTTCAAGCAGGCACAATTTAACTCACAGGCAATGGGGTGGGTCACAGACTCTTAGTGGCAGCCCCCACCCCTGAGCCATAAGGTTCCCTATCAGAGCCCGAGCCACCGAGGCTGCAGGGGCAGAGTCGCTCCCTATGATCTCCATTTCCACGACTGGGCCCACATGACTTTGTCTTCTGGTATTAAGAAACCAAAGTCTCACTGCTCCTACTCGCCGCGCCCTCGGGGCTCTAGGGCTGTCGCGCGGTTGCCTGACCTTTGCGTGTATCTGAGGAGACAGGAGTCGGGTGCTGTCTGGATGAGTTTTAGGGGATGAGGACAGGTGCTGGCCCCTGCTCCCCTCTGCCCCCCAAAGATAGAGCCCTCCAGCAGTCACTTCCCCAGCTGACTCCAGGCAGCCCACATGTGGAATGCACCGGAAATCTCTACTTGGAGCCAGCTCTCTTTCTCCCCTCAGCTTGTCTCTGGGAGAAGTTAGGGAAAAGAAGGTGTGGACTGGGAGCTGGCTGGGGGTGTCAGTCAGCACTTCGGCATTTGTCTTGACTTGGCGCCATCTAGAGGTGGGTAGGGTCCTGGCACCCTGTAGCGTCCCATTGTTTCTACGGGAACTGCTGACATAGCATCTTTTTGTTTTTGGAAGGCGGCGGGAGAGGGAGGCTGTATTGATAGGGAATCAGCTGCCTTTCCTACAGCGGCTTCCGTTCACGTCTGCTGAAGAGCGAGCTTCTTGCTGCTACTGCAGCCTGGAAAGGGTGGAGATTTTCCGCTTCCTCTTCCCATTGTGTGCTGGCCCCAAGCTCAGCTGGGGTTCCGTGGTCTTGAACCTGGTGGTGGGAATGGAGCTCTCTGACATGGCACCGCTCATGGGCAGAGCACCTGAATGAAGAGCAGGGCTCTGTCGGGGGTGGGTTTGACAGGCCAGTGCGCTGCCCGGGCAGTGCCAGAGTTAGTGTTAAGGCACATTATGGAAAGAAGATTCTCAAGCTCCAAAGTAGCTATTCCCAGCCAGTCTGGGTTTCCATGGCAACATCACCTTGCCCAGCTCTTTCCACTAATACCTAAAAGCTGTCATGTCTGTGTGTGTTCAGGGCTTGGAATTGGTCTCGGATCCCATCACAACAAATACCAAGGTCACTATCAGATTGTTTTGCTAGCTCCAGAACACTGATGAAACTGTGGCCACAAAATAGATCTTTGTGATTGTTCGCCAGTTGTCCCTACCATGTTCAAGGTGACGTATGGGAGATTCAGGCGGGGAGTGCCCTCCTGAGGGCACCCTAGGCCCAGGCGTCTGTGCTCAGACTCTATCCCCGCCCTCCCTGGGTGCACAGTTAACTGCCAAACAGAATTGAAGCAGCTGAGCTGGACGCGCAGTGAGGAGCAGGACAGGCAAGGGCTTCGTGGAAGAGGTGGCACCTGAGCTCGAACCAGGTAGAACCAAGATTTCAGGAGGCAGAGGGCAGGGCCTGGGATTTTCTGTTCCGTCTCGTCCTCACACTTCAGCCTCACCTTTGAAGAGAGTGATCAAGTGTTTGTGCCCACATCTCCTTTTCCTCCCACAACGTCCCCCCATCTGGCACCCTCCAATCTGGCCTGCAGGCACTGTCCTGGGGCTCCTGTCTCAGCACGCAGGTTCTGAGCTGAAGGACCTTTGACTCCAGGCCTCCTCAGCCCCGTCACTGCTTCCGAAGTTCCCTGTGCATGTTTAGTCCACAGTAACGGGCAGCAGCTTCCATCAGCTTGTCAAAGGGGCGTGTGACCCGAACGCTTCCGGCTCCCGGCTTATCGCCTTACCCTTCCCTTTTGGGGGATAAGACGGTTCAGGACTAGAAATGACAGAAGACTGACGTGCAAGGCCGCCGGGCAGGCTGGTCTGGCTGCCTTCTGGCTCCGGGTCACGTGCTGCCTGAGACGCTGCTGAGTCTGGGCCCTGCTTCCTCTTGTCTCTCCAGACGGCTGCTTAGGGACACAGGCTTTCCCCACTCCCTGCATGCGGCAGCCAGCCCGTGTGCGGCCTCAGCCTCCTTCAGTCTGCAGTGCTGCTGTGCCTCCCTCCAGGAGTAGGGCTCCAGAATCTTCCATTCTGGGCCTTGGAGTCTTTTACAGCTGAGCAAGAGGTGGCTTTGCCCGCCCACCTGCTCATGTCCCTCGGGCGAGACCTGGTATCAGAGACCTCTTTGGTGGAGCAGGGGTGCGAGCTGTTCAAAAGCCATGAGGGACTTCGCGGGCATGTGTCTGACGGCAGCAGACCCACAGCTAGTGCCCGGCTGTCAGCCTGGCACCAAAGATGGCAGTGGAGTGGCCCAGCCAGAGCAGAAACAGTGTTTGGACCCAGCGTTCTCACTTCTTTGAGCCTTGGCGTATCTGCTTACTGTGCCCTGCCAGCAGCGAGCAGACTCTGGTCCCCATGCCCTCTGGCTGTCCCGCTTCCCCGGGGCTCTTGGGTTTCTGTCCTGACTGGACCGGTGTGTGTCCAGACTTCATTTTGGTTCCACTGGCCTGAAAATGCCTCTCCTGCGCCTGCGTGGCCTTCTCGGGAGGCTCATTTCTCATCTCAAAGACATGGCACGTTAGCTGGCCCAGGAGGCCCTCCCAGAGGGGGTTATGGGGTTATGTTAGTGAAGTCGGGGAGGGCGCTGCGACGTGGGCGACAGTGACCCAGAGCCGCATGCTGAGCTTCTCCAGCCCCAGCCGCCCTCCTTGGCATCACCCAGAGCCTCCTCGCCAGCCCACCTTCCCGTTGGGTATGTGTCGGGGCTGCCATAGAGTGACTGAAGTGTTCCCCCAACATTCCAGCCCTGCCCAGAGCCGTGACTACAAGCAAAGGCTGCCAGTCTGGGCCTGCAGTGTGACCCTCCACACTTCAGGGGCTCGCTTGCCTGAGGGAGGCGGCCAGTGACGTTGAGTCAGAAAGACGGCAGGACCGGCCGTGTCCCTCGGACTGAGGCCCCGGCTGTGCGCTGGAGGCTTCCCTTGCTCTCCATGGTGGCCTCTCACCAAATGTGAGGTCTGAGCTGGGGCCACACAGCTGGTGGGAGAAAACGCAAGGAACTGGGCCGCCTGCATCCTTGGGGTGCCTTGCTGACACACCACCTTGAGACACTGCCATTCCTGCCCCCCAAGGAAGAGAGGAAGGAAGTCACTGGCTTTGCTGCTAGGCAGTGAGGAAGGAGCCAGGGCGTCCTGGGCAGATGGAGGCCTGGCAGCCCCGTTCCTGCCTCCAGCCCAGCGGAAGGTGAGACGGGCTCCTGTGCAAAGGTGCTGCCGGGGAGCAGCAGCCGAAGCCCGCACAGCGGTGGCGCCAGGCCCGCACCTGCACGAGCTGCCCAGGGCCACACCCGGCGTCTCGTGGTTTCCAGTGTGGCCACCCAGACTCCCCAGGGCATGTGCTTTTGCTTAGTAAACTTTTTACTGAGGTTTAACAGTAAAGGGTTTTGAAACTCAAGGCCAGAGAGAAAGTATGCCCTTGAGTTTGAACCCTTAATAAATCTTGTGTCAGAGATACAAATGATAGCGGCCTCACACAATTAGTTCTTGTGATTATTTAGTCATCTTCTAATAGACAAAATCTTACCAAAATACTGTTTTTATCAAGTAAAAAAACTGACCCCAGTTCACTTCTGTCCGCCTGCCCAGGGGCCTCAGTGGCTCAGCGGCGCGTTGGAGCAGCTCTGCTGGTCCCCTCCAGTCTGGCCCGCGCCAGGCTGTTGCGTCGTGTCTGGCCATGAGCGCCCCAGTTCACAGCATGGTATCGCCAAGCGCGGGAGCCTGCCATCACCCTTAGACAAACCAGGAGCCCGGCCTCACGTGTAAAACCCCCAAGGACCCAGAGGTGGCTGGTAGCAGAAATCGGCTTATGCCAGAACCCTGCCCGTTGGGGGCTGGGCTGACACCACAGGATCTCTGCCACTGGCTGTTCACATTCTGTCTGCCCACGTTTTGCTCACACCAGCCTCCTCATGATGCTTCCATAGGCTGGAAGCCCCAGGCTTCCGTGGTGTAGGGCATCCACGAACCTCCAGGAATGGGGGGCAGACTTGTGCCTGACTGATGAGGGCATAAGGTCTAGAACTTTCATCCATCCCAAAGGATGCCCCCCAGCCAGTCAGGAACTATGATATTTCTTAAAGTGCCCCAACCTGGGCCCTCGTGGTTAGTCTGGGCACTGTCTCTCCATGCTCTTCGCCACTGCTGGTCCCAGGTAGGTCGGGACATTTCTGCCACACTTGTGCAGCCTGCTCTCCTGCCACCGTGGGCCAGGCCCGCGCCAACTCTGCCAGTCGGGCATGGTGTGGTTCCCGGCCTCTCTGGGTCTCAGGTGGCCCACTCCTGCCGTGGGGTGACGACAGCCCTGCCTCAGAGGCTGGAGAGGCCCACCGAACCGCCCAGGGCTCTGCCTGTCATTGGGGTGAGCCTGGCCTCCCGCTCCCGCTGCATCGGGACTCCATGACAGCGAGAGTGGGGGCGGGGGTGCCTCCTCCCTTTGATGCACTGCCTAAGAATTCCCCCACTCTTCCATCGGCTCCTCCAGCAGGGAGATGTGTGATGGTCCCTGCAGCTCTGGGAGAAGGACAGAGCCCTGGTCTTATGACAGGCCCCTCCCCAGGCCGTCCAGTGGCGTGGGTGGTGGCAGCGCTCGCGTGTCTGTTCAGGAAGCAGCAGGCTGTCTGCGTTGGGAGGCCTGTCTCCAGGGGCAACCAGATGAGCAAAGAATGGTGTTCTTTATGGTGGAGTCTCTCCGGATCATTGAGTCTTAGGGGTGGGGGCCAGGAAGCCCCAGGCACACAGTGCTCCCCTTCAGCAGTGTCTGGGACCCAGAGGTGGCCCTGGCCCTTGCCTGTGCCACTGCCAGGTGTGCCAGCCTGGGGCACAGGCTTTGAGGGAGAGCAGGGGTTGGCCTTGTCTATGAGCCAGGGCCTGCCCTCAGAGAATGTCCAGCACAGAGTACACCCATAGGTAACGGCCCACTTCTGGGGTCACAGCTTTCCAGCACCCTGGGATTTTGCTCAGAGTCCCAGAACAGTCACCCAACGCCTTGGCCATAAAAAAGTTTGGTTTTCTCCTTTCTCAGAAATCAACGACCGGGAACAGAAGTTACATGCCCTTAAGGAGGTACTCAAGAAATTTCCAAAGGAGAACCATGAAGTCTTCAAATACGTCATCTCCCACCTGAACAAGTAGGTCACGGGCCTTGTGTCTGGACTTCCCTCCTCCGACAGTTGCCAGCCAGGGCCTGCTCCTGGCCCAGCCCCTCCTCGCTGGGCACATCCGGCCCGTGAGGGCGTCCTCAACACTGGGCTCTTCGGCCTCTGTCCTGGTCTGGCTGGGAGAGGCCCACGTGGTCCCCAGCACGCCCAGGGTCATTTCCAGTTTAGATTTGTCTTCCGGGCAGACCTGTCCCATTCTTGGCAGAGGGCGTTTGTTGGCGCTCTGGCTGGGGACAGACTCCCTCTGCCCGGCCAGGGCATCATCGCCCCCTTGGGTGAGCCGGTGAGGCTCCGGGGCCGTCCACCCACCACAGGAGCAGGGCCAGGGGTGGCCGCCTGTGAGCCTGGGCCTCAGGCCAGCCTCAGAGGCTTGCGGTGTGGAGACTGAAGCAGAGGTCAGGGCGCGGGGGCGGGCGGCAGAGTTGCAGGGGTGACGACGCCCGTGGGCACTCGTGGGCGGGGCCTGCTGTGGAGAGCCTGCCCGTCCACTGCCCCGTGGAGCGCTGACCCTGAGCTTGGTGTCGCCTGCAGGGTCAGCCACAACAACAAGGTGAATCTCATGACCAGTGAGAACCTCTCCATCTGCTTCTGGCCCACCTTGATGCGCCCCGATTTCAGCACCATGGACGCCCTCACGGCCACACGCACCTACCAGACAATCATTGAACTCTTCATCCAGCAGTGCCCCTTCTTCTTCTACAATCGGCCCATCAGCGAGCCTCCTGGTGCCACGCCCAGCTCCCCCTCTGCCATGGCCGCCACCGTCCCCTTCCTCACCTCCACACCCATCACCAGCCAGCCGTCACCCCCCCAGACTCCCCCACCCACCCCCCAGTCCCCAATGCAGCCACTGCTCCCCTCCCAGCTTCAAGCTGAACACACGCTGTGAGCCACCATGGCCTGGGCAGAGGAGACTCTCCAACGGGTGGCATTTGGCCTTGAACAAAACCAGGTGCACTGGGGCAGGTGTGGCGAAGGTGTCTGCTCCCCTGTGACCTTCTCATGACCTCAGCGGTAGCACCAGCCAACCATCAACTGTTGGCTGGGGGTCAGGCGCCTGAACCCCACACTGCGGGCCCGGGCTGGGCAGCCCAAGCGCTATAGGCCCTGCCCTCTCACTTGGCCCCTTTGAGAAAGGACTGGCCCAGCAGTGGCCTCCACACGCCCACTGCTCCCAGGACCTGCTCCCGGCTTGCCCGCCTGCTCACACCACCGGCCTCAGGGCACTTGCCCGCGACCTAGACAGAGCCCCGGCCTGGGCCAAGGACGGAGGAGGAGGTTCCGAGATCCAGACTGCCCGGGCAGCCTGGCAGCCCCTGAAGAAAACACTTCCCGTTCCCGTCTGTCTCTTTCCACCTGCCGTATCTGCACCCCACCCCACGTGGTGGACAGCAGCCTAGCGCCCTCTTGGGAACGCGGCAGGCCCTGCTCCCCACCCCAGGTACAGCGCAGAGTGACCGCTGCGGGGAGGGCAGCGGGAGCGGCTGCGCCTGGGCCCGGGGAGCGTGCCGCCCCTTCGCAGGCCTCTGGACACGGTCCCCTTCAAGCAAAGGAACACTGGAAGAAAAATGGAAACCCCTCCAATAACTGAAAAAAGAAAAGGCAGAAACTACAAGCAGAAAACTACAGACCTCAAGATTCGGCGCTCTCCCCACCTGTGAGGCAAACTGGTAGAAAGCGCCCTTGTCTTTGTGACAGGAAAACAAGGTGCCCAGGGTGAGGGGTCCCGCCTTCATCCTGTCACAGGACCCCTCTCCCCAGGAGACAGCTTGAACCTTGGGTGGGAAGAGCTGGGGAGACCGGCTGGCGCCGGCGCTGTCTGCCGTGGGGCACTCTGCAGTGGGGACACTACTGCGCGGGGGTGGCCCCAGGCGGCTGTAGGGTGCCCGGTGCACCTGGGGGCGCTGAGCGTCTGGCGTCAAAGTGGGGTCCCTTTCACCCTGGGCCGGAGGATGCTGCCCGCAAGGGTGCTTGCTGGGTGGGAGCCCTGGGGCGGGCCGGGCCCAGAGGAGCCACAGGCGCCAAGGCCGTTGAGGGCGAGGGGCGCAGTGCCTGTCACAGCCCGGCCTCCCCGCCCCTCCCAGGCACGGCCTTCCCACCGGCCCGGCAAGCCCCTCCCGGTGTCCTGCCTGTGCCCCTGACGCGCCCTGCCGAGGCTGCTGCCCTTGCTAGCTGCCACCCCACCCCCACCCCCACCCCCGCGCTCCCAATGGCTGGGGCCGAGGCCTCTGCTGTGACAGAGCCAGGCGGGGGCTGGGGGCGGGGGGCCCGCAGCCCACGGCCTCCTGGTCTCTTTGCACTTTAAGAAGCAGCACCTGTGGGCTGTCCCCGGCCACCCTGGGCCATGCAGCCGGTGCCTGACAAAGCAGGACGCCTCCAAACGCCCTGCAGCCCTCTAGGCCCCCACGCTTCCTGTGGCTACTGGGGGCAGAGTAGGCCTCCACTCACTGACTTCTTCCTCTGGGTAAGCTGGATACCTTCCTGTTTCTGGTTCTCGTATGGCAGAATAAGGTGCTTGGAAAACTAAATTATCCCTGCAGGTTTTACCGCCTCTTAAAGAACACAAGTCAAAAAACAAACCCAAGGTACATGAATGTTCTCTGTGGTGTTGGCTGATGAGTTTTTCTTGCTTGCTGGCCCAGGGCCTGGTGCTCTGGGGCTGGCTGGCCAGGAAGGCCGTGTCTGAGCTGGCTGAGGTGGGCGCTCTGGGCTCTGTGGGCCCCGGTGCCCCTTGTTCCGTTGCTCTAGCCCCAGCGGGTGAGGCAGTTGCTCCACTGAATGAATCTTGACCGTTTTCTGGGTTGTGCTCACCCCTCCTGGGAACCTCTCAAGGCCTTGGGTGGGGTGAGGGACCACGGGGGTGGCCTAGGGCCACTGTCCCTTTTGTGAACTAAAACAAGTAGCCCTGCCTCTCCCACGGCCTGTTGGCACCGCCGCCTCCGCCGCCTCTTCCGCTTCTCCTCGCTGGCCTGGCCGCTGTGGCCTCAGGTCTCCCGCCCCAGCTTCCCGCCCCCACCCGAGATGCAGAGACATGTCAGTGGTGGGTGATTTTTCTGGGTGTGTTGGCCTGGGAGGGGTGCAAGGAAGGGGTCCATCTGTGCTTGGCACCCTCACCCCTAGGCAAGTGGTAGGAAGCTGGAGTGGGTGGGAGCACAGGGGCCCCTGCCCCCCAGTGTCCTGCCCGGGCTCTCCAGGGGTGCGGGCAAGGGCTGGTGCTGGGGCTCAGAAGGAGCCGTTTGGGCCTCTCCAAGGCTTCCTCCGCCGCCTCCGCGCTCTGGCTTCTCTCCTCCCAGCCGCAGGCTGCGGGAAGTTTCTCAGCCTCCGCGTCTCGGCGTGGCGCTTGTGGCAGTCCCGCGCTTTGGTCTGCAGTCTAGTCGGGGTGTCTGATTCCAACCAAATGGGCGCTCGGGTGGGACCCACAGAGGGCGAGTGGCCTATGGGGGTGCATGCTGACCTTGAACGCACAGACCCCCTCAGGTTCATCTGGTTCGCTCAGCCCTGGGAAGTGCTTTCACGTGTGAGGGTCGCCCGAGCTGCACCCCAGCTCACAGTTGGGGAGAGGCCGGCATCCGTGAGCCTCACGGCGGGTCAGCGGTGTGCCTGGAAGCTTCCCCCCGACATCCCGCAGGAATGAGGGCCCCCCACGCAGCCCTTGACTGCGCGGCAGGCTCCCCCACCGAGGGTGGCGCGGGCCTGATCGGGCGCTGCTGCCTCGCCCTGCGGGCTGGCTCTGTTGCACGTTGAGTGTCGTCCGTATTTATTCCTGCGTTCTGTCAAGTCCTCCCCATCTCTTGACACTCAAGGGGCGGTATGGAAAGAGGGCATCAGCGTTGTTCTCCGTGCTCCCACCTTCCTCCTCTAAGCAGGGATGCTGGGGGCCTCGTGGATCCTCCGCAAGGGAGTGTCTGCCAGAGCGACCCTGGCCAGGCCAGCCTCCCCCACTGCCCCCAACCCCCATCCGGGGCAGGGAGGCTTGGGGGCATCACTACCCCGGGCCCCGGGTATTCTAACCTCAACCCTGAAACTTGAAAACCAGCGCTGCGGCATGTTGAGCTGTCATCTCCCCCGCGCCCCTCCCTGCTGCTGGCAAGGGGAGCGCACTGCGCAGGCGCCACGAGAACGCACCCGGCAGAGGAAGGTGGGCCCCGAGTTGCTGCTTTTCCCATGGAAGGAAGCTCCAGGGACCCGGCTGAGTTGCTGGGAGTCCCCTCGCTCGTCCCCCTAAGTGCAGTGGGCGCCGTGTAGGTCCCCCCACGCCTTGCCGACTTGCCGCAGATGGTGGACAGAAGAGTCGCCTTCAGCCCGTTGCTTGGCAGGTTCAAGCCACTTGATTGTGCTTGGGTGAGAGGATGGACAGTCACATCCGGGTCACCCTGGTGACGGGCCCAGCCGGCCTGCCTGGACGCCAGGGCCGGGTGCAGGGAGGGCCTTCCTCCCGGGTCCCGGCCGTCCCCAGGCGCCGCCTCCTCGCGGCCTAGAAGGGAGGGCTTCTTGCCGCCTCCTGTAGGAGCCTTCTTGGGCCTGTCTGCGGACTCTGCCGGGTCGGGGTGCCGCGGCCCCGCCGCCCCCACTCCCACAGCAGCGATGTCACACTTCCCATGTAGCTGAGACGGGGCGTAAGTTATTGTTTGCATAAGAAGAATCATGTTCCCTGTGTACATTTAAAAAAAGGAAATGTCTGAATTGTATGGGAATAAAATTGTTTGAAAATTCGGAATAGTGCTGCTGCCAGCTTATTTTTCTGGTACTTGTATTTTCACATGTTAAATGATCTTTATATATGTTGAATTAACAAATATTTTGAGTTTCCTGAGAAAAACAAAAGCATATTAATGGTATTGAAATGTGTTAGTAGTCTGGCCGTGTGCCCAAAATTCTGTTTCGCAGCAAAAGTGGAGAACTGTATGTAAAGAAAGTATAACAATTATTTCTTTGTATTTTAGGGGCTTTAACCAGGACATCCTCTAGTTGGTGTTAGGAATGTTTGCTTCATTTCCAGACTTTCTTTGTAAACAGTTGTGGGTTTGAGGCCCCGGCCTGTTTAGTGCATGGCCAGCGCTCAGTCGAGGCTGAGGCGTCTCTGACTGACGTGGTTTTGTTTGGTTTTGTTTTTTAAAATCATGTATTTGCTACAAAGTATTGTACTTGTCTCAATGGGAATGGTGTAAAAAACTGAAAAGGCCTTATGTGATATGTATCATAGTTAATAAATCAATCTTGTAAAAAACCAAACCTGAGAGATGAAGGCGGCCCCTCCCTGGGCCGCTGCCTCCCGAGCACACCCCAGCCTGCCTGCGGGGCCTGCTTCCTCCCCAGCCCCCAGGCCATGCGCCACCCACTGACCACGGTGGCCACAGGGGTGCCCAAGGGATGCTCCTGTCCCCCCTCCTGCCAGTGCGCGGGAGTGGAGCTCGGAGGGCCACAGCAGTCGGGGCCAAGAGACAAAGCCCCGTGTCCTTCCCACCGGGTGGGGGTCAGGGCCGGTCCAGGTAGTGACAAGCCTAAGGCCAGAACCCCTGACACCTCTCAGGACTAGTCAGAGTACACCTGTTTGCACCTCCATTCAGGACAGCGCCTCAGGTGGAGGTTGGTTGGACCCCCAAGAAGTCTCTCCCCCCAGAGTCTTTTAAACACTTCCCAGGCTCCCCCAGCTCTCCTGCCGCCTGATCCCCTGGGCCGCCTCCCTACTTCACTGGCAGCCAAGCGCCTGCTCCCCCACCTCCCTCCGTGCTGCCCCCGACTCCAGGTGGTCGCCCTCAGTCCTGCCCTGCACCTCCTCTTCACAGCCCAAGTTCCAGGAGAAGGGCCTGCCTGTGCCTCGGCCTGCGGGGTGCGCCTGCTGCTACCATCACCCTGCCTGCCGGCCGCCAGGGCAACCAGGCATTGGACATCGCGCAGGGGTCCTCCCTCCGACCCCGCCCCAGTCACTCCCCGGCCTCAGTCATCGGGTTCCCTGAGCGCACCGGTTTCCTCCTCCTCCAGACCTTGGCTGGTGCCATGCCCCCTGCCTAGAGTTGCTTATGTCTCCGTGCCCCCAAACATCAGCCTTGCCTTCAGAGCCTCGCCCGTCCTGCAAAGCCGTCTTCCTCTAGAAGTTCTTCCCTCACCCTTTTGCACACGGAACCCCCCAGCCTCTGCAGCCCCCGCCTGCCCTGGAGATGTATGTGGCGCTGCATAAAGGCCTTGCATTGTCCTTTAAACAGGATTCACAGAATACAGTAGGCGCTCAATGTACGTGCCAAGTCTCTGTAGTGGTGTGTACTTTACCTCCCAGCCACCACCCACCGGAATCCCGAATTCGGGGGCTGTGGGGCCTTTGGCCCCCCAAGTGTCCTTCAGGACGCCCAGCGAGGTGCCTTGGACACAGCAGGTCCTCAGTTTGTAGATGGCTCTCAGCCCTCCGTGTGGCCTCCCCATGTGCCTCCACCCAGACCTCTGGACACCTACCGCACATGACACAGGCTGGTGACACTCCCCCGCCCTCCGGGGCACACCTCTGCACTCCCTGCCCCCGCCCCAAGCGCCCCCACAAGCCAGGGCCCTGGAGGCTGTCCGGGGTGTCAGCCCAGCCCACCCCCACGAGTGTTCCCTCTCACCCTCCGCTTTCCTCCCCGTCCCAGCCTCCTTGGCCACTTTCAAGCCCCTTAATACCCACCAGGGCTCCCCAGTCCCGCCGGGGTGAAGCCCAGACCCCAGCAGTTCCTGTGGCTGCAGACCCCAGGGAGCCTCATCTTGCTCCCTGCTTTCCAGCCACCAGCGCCCCTCCTGAACACCATCCTCCCTCGAGAGACCCCCCCACCTCCCACCAAAATAGATTCCTTTGCTTTAGGGAGAATGTTCTTCAAGAGCCTTGGCTCAGCTTTTACTCATTCAGATCGCATTCACCATGTCACCCCGGTTTCCTGAGCAGCCACTGCGGGCCGGCCCGAGACACCGCCGGAGCTGACAGCAGCGGGGCAGACAGGGTGTGTGACTTCCTGTCAGGAGCAGGTAAGGAGCTAAGGAAGACAAGGATTTGGGGGAGCATGGCTGTTATCTCAGGTGACCTGGAGGACTTCTCTGAGGAGGTGACACTGCAGCAGAGCAGGCGGGGGAAGTGAGCGAGACACTCACCGCCGGTACAGAACTGCCCAGGAATGGACAGAACTGACCGGTTAAGATGAAAACATTGCAGTTTAATGTTTTTTTAATGCAAAAAAATTCGCGATGAGCAGAATGATGAAGACAGAATCGGTAGCCATGCCCGGCTTTGTTGGAACCCGAGCACCAGGAGACACAGCCCGAAGACTGAGCCCGGGAGGGCCTGGGAGGCGCCGGTGGATTGAACCAGAGCAGGACAGTGGGGTGGAGACGGGTGGGATTCCAGATGCCTTGGAGGTCAGGGCAGCAAAATTTGCTCAAGATTTTATGTGGCTGTAAGAGAGGAGGTGGGATGACTCCAAGGCTGACACATACAAGAGCGGCCCCTGTGAGACCCTCCAAGGGCAGCATCTGCCTCCCCAACTGCAGCCTCACCAATTAGCGACCGACTGGAGCCCCCAGCCCCCGGCGCGGAGAGGGCGGCGTTACTCCATGCGGCCACCAGGGGTCAGCAGAGCGCCGCCCGGCCCAGCCCGAGTTGGTCGGGAAGGGTTGGATGCCGGTGCTCCGGGCGGGGCTGAGAAACGAGACCCAGAGGAGCGGTGGAGCCCCGAGAGCGGCGGGTTACGAGAAATGGGGTTGGAAGTGTCCCTGGAGCCAGCCAGCCATTCATTTATTCAATCGTCAGTCACGGAGGGACAAGGTCCTTGCAGCGCAAGACAGTAAACTGAAGTTTGTCCTGAGGCCACTGGGAAGCCAGGGAGGTGACTGGAGCAGGGGAGACAGCGCGATCTGCAGGAGCCGAGGTGACGGGATCCGGGAGATGCGGTTCGCGGGCCCCTTCCCGCCTGTGGGCAGTTGAACACGCAGTTGACGTAAATGTCAGCAGGACAGGTCCTACTGTAAAGGGAGCAATTTTGGCACACGACTTCTTAAAATGATTCCATTTTAACATGAATAAGCGACTCAAACGATGTCATTATTTGATGTGCCAAGTCAGTTTTCAAACTATGACATGGGTTTGGTCATTACCCCCATTTTCATGTGAAGAAACTGAGGCACAAGTGATCTGGCCACCATGGCCTGCTATCAGTGGGAGGCGGGATGGGAACCCCGGCTTTCTGACGCCCAAGCCCACAGCGCCCTAACAAATGGCCAGACCCCGTCCGGATTACCGCACCAGGTCCCCCTCCCGGCTCTGCAGGCTGAGAGCCCCGCGTCAAGGTGTGGGCAGGGCCAAGCTTCCTCCACAGCTGTAGCGACCAGGCCCCGCCCCGCCCTGCAGGCCTTTCACGCCGGCGGCTGCAGCCCTCCCGTCTCTGTGCCCTCTGGGTGCCCGACCCCCGGACTCCTTTCTGTCACCGAGGACGACCCCACCTCCAGACCCTTCACTGAGTCAGGTCTCCAGAGACCCTCTTGCCACTTCAGGTCACATTTGCAAGTTCCAGGGTTGAGATGTGGACTTATCTTCTGGGGGCCACCACTCAAGCCCCCACAACTCTCATCCTTATTATTACGCTTGCACGTGCACATCCCTGCCTTTTTCCCCCTCCAGCACCTTGCCCCATCTGACAGGCCTCTTCTTGTTCTGTCCCTTGTCTGACACGCCCACTCACATGTCAGCTCAAGTGACATGTTCTCTGCTTCCTTCCATCCTGCCCGACCCCTGGAGCATCCGGCACACAGTCGATTCTCAATAAATGTTTGCCGGATAGAAAAATTTTAAATCAAAACAGTCTGAATTGGTCAGACCGCGTCCCAGGTGTCTGCTCGCCATCCATTGCCCGGCTCTACACCAAAGCATGTCAGCTCTCCCCTCCGAACGGGAGCTTGTCCCCCTCACACGGTGCATTCCTGGGGTGCCACACCCTCTGAGCAGCCTCGGGCAGGGGTGACATCTCCTTGACAATCTGGTGCCCCAGAACCCTGGTCTTGAACAAGCCCCGGCTCTAGGCACCTCACCACCTGTTTGCGAAGCGCGGGAGTGAAAGCAGGAGGGATGCAGGTCGCACTCAAAGTAGGACTTTCTGAAGTGACAGCCGGTGGGGGGAGGGGTATTGCTGCGGACGCAGAAAATCGCAGGGCTTTCTTTCCCAGGCGATCTGAAGGGTTTCGTCCTCTCTTGAGAGGACCCCCAAGCAGCTCCTGCCGCCTCTCATTCAAGGGCAGCTCCATCGTCAGGCCCTCCAGCCCAAACCTCCGCACCCCCGCGGCTCCTCCTTTCTTCCCACCCACAGCCGGTCGCCAGCCAACCCCCTCCGCTGTCCCTTGGAAGCATCTCCACCTCCGCCGCCACCAGGCCGTCACCTCCTATCTGCATTGCTCCAGGGGCCTTCTCTTCGAGACTCCCTGCTTCTATTATCTCGCCGCTTACAGTCTTATCTCCGCCCGGGAGCAGAAGCGTCTTTAGAAATGGGGACCAGATCAGGCCCCTCCCCGGCCTGACATCCTCCAATCGTGTCTTACCCTGGGCGGAGCTAAAATTAAACTCCTCCCCCTCGAGGCCCCGCCTCCCCTCCTTCCACCCTCTGAGGCACTCACTCGCTGTCAGACACCGGTGGGCACCCAGCGCCCAGTTCCTCTTAGCCCACCTGGACTTCTGTACCTGCTCTTCCTCCTGCCTGGAGCCTACATTCTTCTCATACCTCAGTTTCTCAGGAAACATCAGCTCCCCGGAGAGGGCGTCCGTGCCACTATCGCTACCCTCCAGCCATCCTCTCCTGTCACCCTGTTTTATTTCCTTCCCAACTTTAGGTATTACCAGAAATCGTCTTTGCTTACTTGTGTTCACCCCTGCACTAACACACACACACACACACACACACACACACACACACACACACACCACACACACACACACACGCAAAGATCTTGTCTGTCTGGTTCACCGATGGGTCCCAGCCCCGGCACATAGTGGGAACTCATACACTTTCGGGACTGAGGAACTTCGCTGTGTTTATATATTCTAGTTACATGCATACATGGATATAAAAGAATTGTGATGGCTATATGATGCAAAATAAATCTCCCCTTGCAGTTACAATTTGTTAACTTTAAAACGAACCCACTTCCACACATCTGAATCTGGAGAGTATCAGCATTTTGTTTTTTTTAGTCCATCTACCTGCAAAGAAGGATGAAGGTGTGGTCCTTTTCATTTCTGTTTCTCCAGTTGCTCTGAGTTTAGCACTTTCTCATGTTGATCTGCCATTGACATTTCTTTGTGATTTGCTTTGTGTGTGCTGACCATTTTACCCACGTAGTCATTATTGGGTTGTCTGCCTTTATCTTGTTGATTGGTGGGGATTCCTTATTTATGATGTATATCAATCCAGAGTCATTTACATAGTTTGCATATTTTTTCCATCCTGGTATGAATCTTTTAACATATTTATAGTATCTTTTCCCCACACACACCCTACAGCAATTTTGTGGGGGACTTCCTCTACTAATACTGGGTTATAGCATCTTTGATAGACCAGGATTGTTTATTTTGATTTTTCCTCATATATGTTTGTTGAATGAATGAGTGAGTGCTTTGGGAGAAATGAGACTGGGTAACACCAAGATATACAGGAACCCTTTTCTGCCACCTCAGGGGGGCAGGGTGGGCCACCCCCACTCCTTGATAAATGTTCAATGATTGAGTCACACAGGACTGAGCATATCACACACTTGCAGCTCAGCCCAAGAGGTCTGAAATGTCTCTCTGGTTTCAGAGTTCAGCACATATAAGTTGCTCAATAAATATTTGTTGAATTAATTCATTGACTGTAGACAGCAACTGGAGCGGGAATGTCCTGTTGTATTCTCCCATTATTTATCTTTAGGTAATAACTTTATTGAACTGCTTCATACACCACACATTTTACCCTTTAAAGTGGCTTTTAGCATATTCCTCTTTTATTATGCCTGCGTTTGGATCTTTAAAAATCTGTTCTTTTGGGGCCTCCCTGTTGATGCCACGGGTTGTCTCAGCCTATGAAGCTATCCACAACCACTGCAGCATGAGTTCGATCCCCAGCCAGGGAGCTTCCCACATGATGCAGCAGACATCTTCTTTCTCGCCCGCTGCTCCCCTCAGCAGCGTACTTCAGTCGATCCGCCTGTTCTGCTCCCCACTCTGTCTCTGGTGAACCTTCTCACCGACCCACACCTCTGGCCTGCACCCCACCTTGTATGCATGAATAAATAAATCTTTTTTAAAAAATTAAAATTAAATTAAAAATAAATTTTTTAAATTTAAAAAATGAAATACATTGCTGTGGGGAACAGCAGGGAGACAGGAGAGGTCTGTTGCACCATGTGGGAATCTCCCTGGCTGGGGATCCAACTCATGCTGCGGTGGCTGCCAATAGCTTCATAGTGCTGAGACTTAACCCCTTGAGCCACCAGGGAGGCCCGATATCAGTATATTTTATATGTCAGCCTCTGTTCTCATCTTTAAATGGCTTAACTCAGTTGTTCTCAACCTTTTTGCCCTCAAGATTCCTTTACTTTTTTAGGGAAGAATACAGCATTTTTGCCCTGAGCCATCTCAGAAATTAATACCAAAGATTTTTCAAGATAACGTACATTTTAAAATAACAATAATAAACCCATAGCAGTTTCACCCAAATAATGTATTTTATGAAAACTAGATTTCCCAATGCCAAAGCTTTAATAAAAAGTAGCTTTTACATTTTTGCCAATCTCTGCCAAGTCTGGCACAGTAGAAAACAGCTGGATCCTCCAGGCTATGTCTGCATGCAGTCTGTTGCTATGTCCTCCACCAGGCAGCCTCTGGAAGGTTCCACCAGACAGTGGAGGGGGGGCCCCGAGGTGGAAAAGGCAGCGTGAGAATCCTACCTGGCAGCCCCTCCCAACACAAGGGGCTCTCGGGAACCCCTCATGTGCACTTTGAGAACAGCTAGAATTCGTGCTCACAATCATGCTGTGGGGTGTGTGCTAGAATGAAATGAGCCTCACTTTACAAGAGAGAAAACTGAGGCTCAGAGAGGTGAAGTTACTGGCCCGGAATCACACAGCAGTAAGTGGCAGCACTGGGCGCTGAACCCCAACGGTGGGGCTCTTCGCCCCGAAGACCCTGGCAGGGTAATCACGAAGGTATCGCATAGTAGGAGAGTCCCTCGCTGGCCTGGCCGGCTTCACAGGAGGTAGGAGCCAGGGATGATCCTGAAACCCTCCTCTGACATCCTAAAAAGTCTTCCAATATAAATAGGGAAATATTGGCTGAGCCCATGACTACGGGGCTCTCTCCTCTCTCTGTAACTTCCCTGTGCTGTAACGAGTTTAGTTCAGAGCCCAGCTGAGAGGCTTGTGGGGAATAGGGGAGTAACAGGCCGCAGCCCCTGCTCTGGCCCTAACTGGTCAGCAGGTGCTGCAGCCCCAGGGCACCGTGTGGAGGCGCCGGTCTGGGCTTCTCCGTCTGTCCAACCCTCGCCTGCCTCTGCCAAGACTCTTCACCACTTCATTGCTTGGGGTTTACCAAGAGTGCTTAAGCTCCGGGAGATGGCCCCCCAATACCGGGTTGCTAGCAAGCATCCTGGGACCCTAGGGATGGGCCAAGGGGAGGAGCCTGAGTGGGAGAAAAGTAGGATCTCCTATCAAAGTGCACGAAAGTCCAACTGGAGCTGCTGGGACCGTTCTCCGTGGGTCTGCAATTCCTGAGTTCCATTTATGATCTAATGGGGGAATTCGGATGTCAGGGTCCCTGTCTCTGCGCCTGGGTAGCGGGGTTGGGCACACTGTGGAGGGTGGAGGTAAGACCCCAGAATCCTGATCTCCTAAAGTCCTTGGATACCTGGGTCTTGGCCTCTCAGAAGAGGTAGTTCGGAGCGAAATCCTTATAAGGCCTTAGAAGTCGGGGAGGGGGGGGTGGCGGTTTGGGGGAGGAGAGCTGGAGCTTTGGATGCCTGGGAGGGGGGTGGGACGTTTCAGGAGTTCTCTCCTGAAACGGGAGGGTCTCCAACAAGTGGTTGTATGTTCCTGAAGGAGAAACGATCGTCTGGGTCTACACCCCAACGGGTGCAGGATGCCCACCCTGGCGCAAGAGGCTGCCGAGGCTCCAGGTTCTCTTGGGGGAGCTGGGGCGCTGCTTCCTCCTGATACGGTATGGAGATAGTGCCGGGACTACGGTGTTCCCCTCGCGGATGGGGGACGCTCCGATTCCGAGCTTCTTTCTGGCCAGAGAGGAATGAACCCCTGACGCTGCCGTGGGGTGCGGGCTCCAACTGACTCGCTTGCGGGGAACCCCCTACCACCGAAAGGGCGCGAGGCGCGGGCGCGGGACTGGACCGAGGGGCGGAGACCTTGTGGGCGGGGCCTCTGGAGACCCCGCCCCCGCCCCAGCCCCGTCCGCGCCTCTTCAAGTCTGCGAGGCCGAGGTGGGCGCCAAGAGCAGAGCACCACAGCCGGTGCGCCCAGCTGAGCCGGGCCCGCCCCGGGGTCTATGGGGACGCCCCTCCGAGCCGCCCGGCCGGCCCCACGCCGCGCCCGGAGTCTGCCTCGTAGCCAGGTAACGAGGCTGGGGGGTCCTGAGGGTAGGGGACGTCAGGAGGCTGTCACGAGGGCACTGGTAACTCCCGGTCCTACAGGGACAGGAGGCCGGAACTCCAGTGTCCTGGGGCTAGGCTGTCAGAACGCCTGTATACCGAAGAAAGGGTACAAGAATGCTGGGGTCCTCACGAAATAGGGGGCCGGAGGGCCCGGACACCAAGGTCTAGGGCATGTGGACACCTGGTTGGGGCAGCTTGGGGGTTGACTGCATATGGGGGCTGGGTGGGAGAGGAGGGGAGAATATGAACGTCTAGTCCTGGAGGAATGAAGACCACATAACTGAACATGTTCCCGGTTCCGGGGGTTCTGGAAACCAGGGCACATGGGCCCGGAATGTCGGGACCATCCTGGGTGCGTCCTCGGCCTGGGGCTCTGGGGGCTGATTCAAGGGCTGGGGCTTCCACGCCGGGTCTTCAAGGAGGAAGTTGTGGTTGCGGTGATTTGGCGGTCTGGACACGTGGCACCCCCCGAGGGGGTGGGAGGTGGTCCCTGAGCAGATCATAGGGTGAGATCCCTGCCCTCTGCCCCCCTTCCTCCTTAGTCCAGTCCAGAAAATAAGCGCACCGCAGATGCGGGAAATCCGACTATTGGGGTGGACTCGAGGGGGGCGAATATGCGGGGCAGAGGGCTCTGGGGGTAGAGCCGGGAGATCCAGGGCCCCAGCTAGGCGCCTGCCCCCAGCCCGACTTGGGCATGCTTGGCACGCAGCGCGCGGGCCGGTCGGATCCGTATGCGCGCCGCGTGCGCCTATTGGTATGCGGGAGCCGGCCCGGCGCGGGCGTGAGACGGGCGCGCTGGCGGGCGGCGCGGGGGCGGAGGCGGCGGGGCACGTCCTCCCCTAGAGCTTCGCCAGAGGCCGGGTATGGTGAGGTACGGGCTCCGTACCCCCGCCTCCAGGGAGGGGAAACGGAGGCAGCATCCAACCCCAGCTCCTTGTTGGGACCCAGAGTTCCGCACCGACCTCAGTTTCCCTAGAAGGTCGCCCGGAGGAGCCCCCGGGGCCCTGAGCGCTGCCACCGGCTCCTTCTGGCTGCAGAAGACGCGAGCCTCGAGAACCTCCCGCTGCTCTGAGCCCGCCTGAGCGAGCCCTCGCGGACATGGCGGCCACCTATCCCGGCTGCGGCGGCGGAGGCGAGGTCAAATGCGGGGGAGGTCGTGGCGGCAGCGTCGCGTGGGACTTTCTGCCGGGGCTCGCGGTCAAGGCCCCGCCTGGACCCTGGTGAGCAAAGCCCGCCCCCTGGGCCGTGGCCCCGCCCCCAAGGAGGGGTCTTGGAGAATTTACTCACTTTATGCACCGCCCCCTGGGGCTAGAATTTCTAACCCCGAGTTGCTCAAGCGTGTTCTGCCACCCCACCTCCTACTTTCTGTCTCCAGCCCCTTCCTCAGAATTCAGTCCCCCCATTTTTAATCTCTCCCCTCTTGCTCCTCCTTCCTCCCAGAATTTACACCCAAGGTTCTGTCCCCACCGCCGAGATGTAGAATTCACACTCGGGTCCTGCCCACACCGCCTGCGTGTTGAATCCACTTCCAAGGTCCCGTCCCCTTCCCAAAGCCCCAGGAAGTGGGGCTCGTCCCCAGGACCTTGGCCCTGGGGCTCTCAGGGCCCCGCTGACGTCCCCTCCGCGCCGCCCGCCCAGCCTGCAGGCGCAGCGCAAGGAGAAATCCCGGAACGCGGCGCGCTCGAGGCGCGGAAAGGAGAACCTGGAGTTCTTCGAGCTGGCGAAGCTGCTCCCCCTTCCCGGAGCCATCTCGAGCCAGCTGGACAAGGCGTCCATCGTGCGCCTCAGCGTCACCTACCTCCGCCTGCGCCGCTTCGCTGCACTCGGGGCGCCCCCCTGGGGGCTTCGGCCTTCTGGACCACCAGCTGGACTCGGTGAGTGCGCATGCGCGGGGGTGGGGCCGGGTGCCCTAGTGGCTAGTCGCAGAGCCAACTTTCGCCCACTTTCTTGACCCAGAGGGAACCCAGGGCTCGGAATGAGCCAGACGTTTTGTGTCCCTGTCAGGTAGCTGCTACTCTGCGAGACTCCGTTTATTTGTCTGTAAAATGGGCACAAGAGGTAGAGCATCACGATCTCATATGAGTTCTGGCCTAATCAAGAACCTGGCAACTCGGGGAGGTCAGACCAATGGTAAATGCTGTAATTTTTATTAGAGGAAATGAATCGTTATTATCACCAACGAGGCCTGCAGTTCCATGAGTGGGCCGCCCGGGCCTCCCATTCACTAATGGACAGGAGAAACAGAGAGGTGCAAAGAAAGAGACAGGGGCAAAGAGAGACACAGGACCTTTGGTCCAGCCCCCAAAGTTAGGCACAGAGGGGTCTAGATAGTCAAGCTGCAGTGGACCGCCCCCCTCCCCCCACTCGTGCAGAGAGGACTTTGGGCGTGGATTCTGTGACCTGGAGGGCCCCTCAGGGCTCAGGACTGGCCTCAAGCCCCAGCGCTGTCCCTGCCTGGCTGTGTGCCCCGGGAACAGCACCTTCACCTCTCTGTGCCTCAGTTTCCTTCTCTGTCAAGTGGACTTGCTAGTAGCGCTGACCTCCGCGGCTGGTGGGGCATGCCACGTTGTGACCCTGGGCAGGTTGCCCCCCCCCCCGCCTCATTTGTGAAATGGGAATCGTGATGAGACCCCACAATCTGCAGGGCTGAGACGAGGATCACCTCGGTGGGTTGGTGTGTGATGAGCGAGCTGTGTCTGGCAGGGAGTGAGAATCATAGGCAGGCGCTGCCCGGGGCTGGGGGCTGTTGACTAAACTGCTCCTGTCCACCTTTCTGACCCTGGGGATTGTGCTGGACACAAGCTAGCGCCCCTGCTCTGGACAGGCTGACATCCTGTGACCAAGGCACCGCTGAGACGTATAATCCAGAATATGCACAAATGCAGAAAATGTAAAACACAGATACCCAGGTAGCTACTTTGATTATCATTCAGACTTTATTACTGATAGATCCGTGGAAGTGTTATGCGATTGTTGTCACTTCTGCTTTATGTGTTACGCTCTCCTCGTATTACTAGGGGACAGCGAATTGTGTTCATCTGAGGTCACAGGGGACGGAGACAGGGCACCTTAGGCTACCCACCCCACAAGAAGGGAAGTCCTTAGGGTGGGGTTGGAGGGGCTCCAGTTCCCCTCCTGCCCTGGTCCCAGGGGAGGAGGGGGGGAGAGAAAATAGCATTGATTAAACTCGCAATAAATCACCATTTAAATTTAAATAATCCTGCTTCCCAGGCGGTAATTAGGCGAATTGACTGGCGCCGAGAGAATGCGGCATTAGTGCCGCTGATTACTGTCATTACCTCGAACAACATGTGCGCCGGCGGGGGATAAACATCTTGTCTATTGTCCCCGAACCCAGGGGAGAAAATGGGGGGGGGTGCTGAGACCCGCCAGCATCCAGCCCCCCACCCCACCCCCGCACTGCCTGAACAGCTATTGGAGGGGGGGGAGCTCTACTCTCTGCCTGTGGGCTACCATGGGGAAGGGGGCAAAACAAACTTTGTAGGGTCCCTCCTGTACCCCTTCAAGTGGGAAATTGGACGTATCTCCAGCTGTTCAGGGTCTCCCAGGAGAGGCTTTCATAGTTCAGATGGGGAAACTGAGGGAAGGCCTTTGCTGCAGCAGAGAGCAGAGCACTGCCTTCCGGTCTGAAGGGCCCCCGGGTAACAGTAATGGCATATAACGCACGTCAGATCCTGTGCCATATTAACTAGCTCAGTCCTCTCAAACCTCTGCCGAAGGCAGTGTCACCACTCCCATTTTAGAGAAATGCAAAACCAAGACCCAGAGAGGTGATGTCACACAGGCAGGGGCTCAGCGGAGATTCAGACCCAGCAGGCTAGCCCTAGAGCCCACCTTCTCAACCACCAAACGACACGTTTGTAGGTCTTCAGAGTTGGGTCCTGCCTGGCAGCTCTCTGCTGCTCTCTGGGCCTCAGTCACCATCTATAAGATGGAACCACAGTTGTTAAGGTGAGGCCTGGGCCTCTGAGTTGGGAGAAGAGACAGCTTTGAGTTCATCTCAGCATCTGTCATTCACTCAGCAAGTGCCCACCAAGCACCTTCCCTGAGCTGGGCGCTGGTCCAGGCGCTGGGGTCACAGCAGGGAACAGGACAAAGTCCCTGCCCTGCAAAGCCTGCTGGTAGGTCCCCCTTCCCACCTTCCTGATCTCATCTCCTGGACCTGTCCCTTCCTCAAGCCACACACACACACACACACACACACACACACACACACACACATACACCCCACGTTGCTGTTCTTCGGAGACACATGTTCCTACCTCAGGGCCTTTGCACTTGCTGTCCCCACCACCAGGAACTTCCTTCCTTTAGAATGTCAGGTCTTTTTTTAAAGATTTATTTATTTATGCATACAAGCCAGTATGCTTGTATGCCAGTATGCCCCAGGCCAGAGGCATGGCACGGCTAGAGGGTCCACCAGAGACAGAGTGGGGAGCAGAACAAGCTGATCGACGGAAATACACTGCTGAGGGGAACAGCGGGCGAGGCAGGAGAGGACTGCTGTGCCATGTGGGAATCTCCCCAGCCAGGCGTCGAACTCTCATCGCTGCTGCCGACAGCCCCACAGAGCAGCGCTTAAACGCTGCACCAACAGGGAGGCCCTAGGATGTCAGTTCTTCCCTAAGACCTTCCCTGACCACTCTTACTAAAAGTGACTATACACCCGCCCCAGCTCTCCCTGCCTGCCTTACCAGCCTTCTCTCTTTCCATAGTGCTGATGGTATTCCAAGGTTAATGTCTATTTTCTTGCATGTATCGTGTATGTCTTTCCCATAAGCACAGAAGCATGCCTGGACAAGGGAAGGAATCACTAAATATTTATTGGGTGACCATGGAGGGGAGGGAGCAAGGGATGAGAAAAGCTAGAATAGTGCAGTCAGTGGGGACAGTAAGTGCTAAGGGCCTGGGGCCGATGGGAACTAGCTTCCCAGCTGCCGGCCCCAGTGAGACCAGGAGCTCTAGGAGACGAGGAAGTAAGGCAGGGAGTGGTCAGCAGGAACAGGTCCTGCCAGGACTCAAGGGCCACGGTGAGGACTTTGGATGTTACCCTGAGGCGGTCAGGAGCCATGGAGGTGGCAGGAATGGAACAAAAAGCCCAGGAGGTGAGTGTGGGCATTCTGGGCAGAGGTGGAGCAACTAGACCAGGGTGGAGGCTGTAGGGTGAAAGGTGGTTGGAGTGAGGTGATCCAGTGAGGGGTCAGCGTGGGTATGCTGGAAACAAACATGGTACCAGAGAGAGGTCAAAGCCAAAGGCAAGCAGCAACCTGGACGGGTGGAGGGGCCCTGGGTTGATCATATAAATATAGCCTCGGGTCTCTTCACCACACATGCAGCTGCCACTAGGTCCCAACAGGCTGCACCATACAACCTTGGTGTGGGGGGGCTGTCCACCTCGGTGTGGCTGGACCCATTTTACAGATGGAGAAGTTCAAAGTTCTGGCAGAGGCGCTGCACCCCAACCCTCAGTTCTGCTCCCAGGGAGCAAGGCACTTTGATGAGGGATGCAGTGTAGTGGGTTCTCTCTCCTGAAGACCAGATCCAGCCCTCCATCCTCATTACCTCTGCCAGCAAATCCCTTGGGACAATTGAAAATGGGGGATCTGTGGTGAGGGGGGGACCCCTAGAACCCAGGAGAGGTCTGGGTTTCTCTCCTCTGCCCCTTGCCCCCTCATCTCTGTTCCTGGCCCTGCTCCCCCATGATTAGGACTGGAGCAGTTTTTCTTCTCCTGTAGTCAGGGTCTAAGAAACTCAGCAAACGTTTGTTGAGTGAGTGTGTGATGGTCGGGGTGTAAGAAGGGGACAGATCTGGGAGTATTCAAGAGCCACCTGCTGAATGGGGGGAGGGAGGGCAGAGGAGTTGAGGCATTGTGAGGGAGAGGAGGGACATGAGGGGAGGAGTTAGGGAGTTGGCGCCTTCAGGGAGGGAAAAGCTGGGGCTGTAAGACAGCCATTCAGTGATAGGGACAGACCCCAGCGATTCTCGTCCCCTGGGATGGAGGTGGGGGGGACAGCAAGTGGCTGGGCCCTCCCCTACACACACCCCTATCCCGACGGGCCCATTAACGCTGTTAATTGCAGCGGTTCAGTCTGACCTGGGCTGATCCTGTGAGAGGGAAAATGAAGGAATTAGCAAAAATGACAGGGGAAAATTGCGACAATTAGCAGGCCGCATTGTTCCCGCCTGTCACCCGGCTGCGTCTCGGGGGAGGGGTCCCCGTCAACCCCCCTCCCCTCGTTATTGTTCCTTGAGCTCAGGCGGGGGCGGAAAAGGGTGTGAACAGCCGGGAGGATAAAGGAGGGGGCGCCCACGGGAGGAGGAGGCGTGGCCTAGACATGCGCGGGGCGGGGCTCCGGGATTGCGTCCGGATTGGGCGAGAAGGGGCGGGTTTCTCCACCCGGTGTTTTGATGGTCGGGAAATGACAATAGTAATCACACTGTTAATGCCGATGGGGCTGTGTGTTTCCCAGCACCTGAGGCGCGCCAGGCGCTTTCTGTTCAGCCAACTGAATGACCGACCAGCCCCGGAGGTCAGCGCTCTTAGCAAGTGCACTTGACAGAGAAGGAAACTGAGGCACAGAGAGGTGAAGGGGCTGTTCCTGGGTCACACAGCTGGGCGGTGCTGGGGCTTGACGCCAGTCCTGAGCCCTGAGGGACCCGCCAGGTCACAGAATCCAGAACCCCAAAGTCCTCTGCAGGATGGGGGAACCCCAGTGGCAAAAGTGTCGAGGACACGGCTCTCGGCCTACCCCCAGCGTGAATGTCTAGAGCCCTCTGCTCCCGCCTGGGGGGGCTCGACGGGGCTCCCACGTGTCTTTGCCCCTGTTTGATTTGCCACCGCCTTTCTCCATTCCTCTCTCCCTCCTTGTCTCCACCTGCTTAGTCTGACTTTGCCTCTATGTCTACATAAATACCTCTCTTTGAAAAAATTTTTGAGGTAAAATTAACACAATGAAATTCATTTCAAAGTGTACAATGGGGGCCTCCCTGGTGGCACAAAGGGTTAAATCTCAGCACTATGAAGCACCACTATGCACTATGGGCACCACTGCAGTATCAGTTCCATCCCTGGCCAGGGGTTCGATCCACATGGCGCAGCAGACCTCTCCCGTCTCCCCGCTGCTCCCCTCAGCAGTGGATTTCAGTCAATCTGCCTATTCTGCTCCCCACTCTGTCTCTGGTGAATCCTCTCACAGCCCCCCCACCACTTCCCTCTGGCCTACACCCCAGCTCCTGTACACATAAATAAATCTACTTTAAAAAGTGTACAACTGGGTGACACTTGGTCAGTTCCCATCGTTGTACAATCATCAGTGCTGTCTAGTTCCGGGACATTTTCGCCACCCCAAAAGAAAAGCCCGTAACAAGGGGAGTCACCTCATTCCTCCTCCCCCAGGCCCTGGCAACTCCCAATCTGCCTTCTGTCTCTATGGAATTGCCTGTTCTAGACGTTTCCTATAAATGGACCCATACACTAAGTGGCCTCTGTGTCTGTTGCTTAGCACGATATTTACAAGGTTCATCCATGTGGTAGCACATGTTGGTGCCTCAAATTTTTGTGTTGTCTGCTTGGTGACAGTGTGGCTGGACCACATTCTCTTTCCTAGTCATCAGTTGAGGAGCACTTGGGTTTTTGCATTTTTTGCTTATTAGGAATAATGCTACTGTGAATGTTTCTAAATAATCATTTGTTAGAGTGTCTGTTCCTTGGGGTATATGACTAGCAGTGGAATTACTGGATCATATAATTCTGTCTTTACTTTAAAGATTTATTTATTTGTGCATACAAGCTGGGGTGTAGGCCAGAGGTGGGGGGGGCGATGAGAGGATTCACCAGAGACAGAGTGGGGAGCAAAACAGGAGGATCTACTTAAGAACACTGCTGAGGGAAGCAGCGGGCAAGACAGGAGAGGTTTGCTGTGTTCTGTGGGAAGCTCCCTAGCCGGAGATCGAACTCATGCTGCAGTGGCTACGGATAGCTTCATAGTGCTGAGACACAATCCCTTGCACCACCAGGGAGGCCTGATAATTCTGTGTTTAACTGATGGAAGGATCAGAATCACCAAACCGTGTTGCACGGTAACTGCACCATTTCCCATTCCCGCCGGCAATGTGGAAGATGCCGATTTCCCCACATCTTCACCAACCCTTCCTTCCTCTTTTTTTTTTTAATCCTAGTGCGTGCAAAATAGTCTCTCATTGTGGTTTTGATTTGCATTTTGCTAATGACTAATGATGTTGCGCATCTTTTCATGTGTTTATCTCCCATTTGTAGCTCTTTTTGGAGAAATGTCTCCTCAGGTCCTCTGCCCACTTTGAAGTCAGGCTGTTTGTCCTTTGGTGGATGAGCTGTCATGTCTTCCTTCCTGTTTCTCTGGATGTCTGTCCATCTATTTGTCTCTCTGTGTCTTTGTCTACCTAACAGTATCTGTTTCTGTCTCTATCCATCTGTCTGCCTCCTTCTCATCCCATCTAAGTGGACTCACCCCCTTACTCCGTTCTTCACACCACCTATTGATGTCCTCACGGCGCTGGCACACGTGACAGTGCTCCATATGTTTCATGCATGTTGTTTATCCGCTCTTGACCTGAATGCTTCACGGGGGCACACTGGACTGTCCTGGTCACCCCTGTGCCCTCAGCACCTCTCAGCACAGTTGATGCTCACGGTGCATTTGTTCAATGAATGAATGAATGAATGAATGAACCCCCTGGTGGTGCAGAATCCCTCTTCTGTATCTCCTGGTGTCTCTCTGTCTCTGTGTGTCTCAGTCCCTCTGTCCATCCCACCCAGCTGTCTCTTCCACCCTTCTCCACACCCCACCGGGTGCAGGGCCCACAGTACCCCAAGACCGCTATAGGAGTGGGGGGAGGAGAGGGCAGTCTGGCTCTCCGGGGGGCTGCCCATAGGGCCAGGGGTCAGCCAGACCAGCAGGCCCTGGCCTCATCCCTCCCTCTGCCCCCAGCCCCCAGCCGCCGGGGCCCAGTGGCGCTGGTCTCTGAAGTCTTCGAACAGCACCTGGGAGGACACATCTTGCAGGTGAGGCCGGTTCCCTGCCTGCTGCTCCTTGCTGCCACCTGGTGGCCCCCTCCAGAGAACAGCAGGCTGGTTAATCAGCATCTGTCTCGTGGGGAGCATCGGGACCTGGAGGCCACAGCTGACACCCCCTCCTAGCTGCTCCTTCTAAGGGCCACCAAAGCCCCCTGACCTCACAATAACCCATAAATGCAGGTTTCAGAACCTCTTTCTACTTGCCAGCTGGGCAGGCCTGTGCCAAGCCCTTCTCCCCCTGTCTCTCCTCTGTAGTCCCTGGATGGCTTCGTGTTTGCCTTGAACCAGGAAGGGAAATTCCTCTACATCTCAGAGACTGTCTCCATTTATCTGGGTCTCTCACAGGTAAGGGGCCCATAGTGGGGTGCCTGGACTGACTCAGCCGTCATCTCCCCTGCTGGCCCACATGTGCCCTTTCTCTCTCCTGGCCTCAACATCCCAGCAAGGGAGGGGACAGTGAAAAGACTGGACCTCAGGTCCCCAAAGTGTGTGCCTTGGACCCCTGCATGGCACCCAACATGGCTCATTCTCACAGGCAGAGGGTAACTAAAGTAACAGGTCTATTTGGAGAAAAAAAAATACAAAGATCAGTTTGCCACTGACTGGTTGCCAGATGCATCTCATTTACCAAAACGTGTTTCTTAGCAATCTTGAAGATTTGCAGTGACATGTTTTGAGAGAGCTTTGGATTTTGCCAGCTTTGGAAGATTTTTCTGTGCATTCTAGTTGACTGGCTGGCGATTTGTCTTTACTTCAGCTTGCTGTTTGTGCCACAGCTCCTGAAGCCAGACGCTGGTAGGTTAAAGGAAGGCAGAGTGAAGTCACAAAAACCCCAGTTGCTGGAGGCTCCTTGTGGCATCCGAGGTCTTGCCAATCCATTCAATCCAAATTGCTATCAACTCTGAGCATTTTTACAATTATTTTACCAAGTGGCAAACTTGGAAAAATCAGTGTGTTGATATTTGGCCTTTATGAGCAGCTTTTTAAAAAAAAGATTTATTTATTTATGCATAAAAGCTGGGCTACAGGCCAGAGGCGTGGGGCGGTGAGAGGGTTCACCAGAGACAGAGTGGGGAGCAGTACAGGCAGATCGACGGAAATACACTGCTGAGGGGAGCAGCAGGCGAGGCAGGAGGGGTCCGCGGTGCCATGTGGGAATCTCCCTGGCTGGGCGTCGAACTCGCGTCGCTGCTGCCGACAGCTCCACAGCGCAGAGGTTAACCGCTGCGCCACCAGGAAGGACCTGTGAGCAGCTTTTGAGGGAGATTCTCTGCAGGGAAAAAGCTTGAAATAAGGAGAATATGGAGAAGAGGAAGCGAGGGAGGAAGAATGAAGGAAAGGCTTGAAGCTGGCGTGAGGGAGGCCTTGGTGAGGGAAAGTCTTACCGGGGTGAGGGATTGAGGGAAACACCTGCCCCAAGTAAAGTGGGAGCTATGGGAGGCGCATGAGCAGAGGAGGGACATGGTCAGAGGAGAGATTTGAGGAGAGGTCTGTGAGGGGGGCTGAAAGCGAGAAGACTGAGAATGCTAGGGCAGGAACACAGTGGGGAGGAGGTGGGGTTTGGACTAGGCGAAGTATGGAGAAGAGGGGACTCCTGCAAGAGATTTGGAGAGTAGAATTGAATGTAAAAGTCTGTCTGATTCAACGGTAACGCTTTAAAGGGTTTGAAAACCACACCCCAGCTTGTGTCCTGAGTCCTACTCCTGCTGGGACAGACTGTGATTCATTTCAGGGCAGTTTGCTGTATGGGGGTGGGCGTGAATAAGGGGGTGCTGGATAAACGGAGACCGAGACAAGCTCCACAGCTCCTTGCAGAACAGGCAAGGGGAGGGAATCCATAAAAATCACTGGGTTTGCACTGGGGAGGAATGGGAAGAGTCTAAGTCTGAATCATCCTTTCAAAAGGTTAAAAACCTTTTTTTTACCCCTAACAAAAACAAGACTGGCATGAACCCCACATGAAAGGAGGGGAGTGAGCCCCAGGCTGAGCGAGCGGGCGGGCGGGCTGGCACGTGGCTGCGCGCGCACCTCACCCTCATCATGCATTCCCCTCCGCCGCCGGCAGGTGGAGCTGACGGGCAGCAGCGTCTTCGACTACATCCATCCTGGGGACCACTCCGAGGTGCTGGAGCAACTGGGGCTGCGGGCCCCGATCCCCGGGCCCCCCACCCCGCCCTCCGTACCCTCCTCTTCCTCTTCCTCCTCTTCCTCCTCGCTGGCGGATACCCCTGAGATCGGTAATTCCGAGGGTCCCGGAAGAGTGAGACCTAAGGGTAGCTCAGGGGCCCTCATCGCCTTAGTATTGTACAAAGCTCGGTTTTTGTAAAATGAATCCGAGTCTAAATTGAGGCCGCGAGACTTGGCTCCTGAAGATTTCCTAAGTACCCTAAGATTGCCTGCCCCCCTTCCCCAAGATCTGAGCTTTCGAAAGACCCCTCTGCTGACTAGGTGTCTGGGGTGACAGATGCAATCGGGCTTTGGAAAACAACATGCTTTTTGGGCGTTTGCTTGTGCTGCGCCTTTAAGTACATAATTTTAGAATCCTAGCCACAGCCCCGCAAAGCAAAGACTATTAACTATCTCCATTTGACAGAGGAAGATAATGAGGCACAGCACAGAGAAGTTACCTTAATGGCCGTGGCTGCACAGGTGTAAGCAGTTGAGTAGGACTCCAGGCCTGCCTGGCTGCAGGATCTGTGCCTCTAGTCTTCTCCCCAGTGGAAAATTCCACTCCATCTTGGGGAGGGAGGGTGCTGGAGGGCACCCTCAACGTGCCTTTTCACTCAGAGATGTCGGGGGACTCTGAGGTTAGCTTTCCTATAAATAGCATTTGCTTATATGGGGCTTGGTAAACACCAAGCGCTTCTGTCAGGAGAGTGATGTGCTTGCACCTCAGTCAGGGCACGGGGTGCGCTGAGTGTGAGTGTGGGGGTTAGAGAATAATGTGTATCAGGAGTGTTACTTGTTGTGTAGACTGAGCCCTGTGCTGGGCAGGGCTGGGGACACAGTGTGACAACAGTTCCACTTTCTCAGCCCTCACAGTCCAGGGGGGTGACAGTCCCAGGCCACAGTGGCCACCCAGAGTGGGCAGGGCTGGGATGGAGGCACTTGATCCAGTCTAGGAGTCAGGGAGGGAGGGCTTCCTGGAAGAGGAGGCATCTGCCCTGAGTTCTGGAGAATGGCATTAGTGGTGGTATTAGCAGGAGGCAGTTCTTGCCCAAGTGTTAGGCTACGATGAGGAGCTGGGCTTTCTCCTGACGGACCTAGGGAGCCATGGCAGGTGCCGAGCCTGGAGAGTGAGATCTGGGCTTTAGAAAGACCCAGTTGGCCGCTGCCTGGAGGAGAGGTTAGTGTCGACCTCAGTGAACATGTTGAACTGTTGGGTGTGACCAAGTGGCTGTGACTTTGACCCCATTCTGGCTGGATATGCAGGGGACAGGGGTGGCCTGTGTGCTTCCCCGACAAGACCCCTTAACCTTCCTTCACTCTGCACCCCAGAGGCTAGCCCCGCCGAGGCGCCCCCCTCCTCCCGCGGCCAAGAGTGCTCCTTCTTCATCCGCATGAAGTCCACCCTCACCAAGAGGGGGCTGCACGTCAAGGCCTCGGGGTACAAGGTGGGTGGGTGCAAGCTCTCTGGCCCCAGAGAAAGACTCCCTGTTCCCTGGCTACTTGGGGGGAGGGCGCCCACATTCCCGTCAGGGTGTCCCCTGCCAAGGGTGACTGAGAGAGCCGTGCCTGGGACCCGGGATCTACACACTGCACCCCACCAGTGGGTGGTGGCTGGAGCCAGGATCATTCAGAAAGGAGAGGGGTTAGGGCCCTTCCACCCCACTGGGCCCCCCTCGCCCCACCTCCAGCCACACCCCCCACCTGCAGGTCATCCATGTGACTGGTCGCCTGCGGGCCCGCGCGCTGGGCCTAGTGGCCCTTGGCCACACGCTGCCCCCAGCCCCACTGGCTGAGCTGCCCCTCCACGGCCACACGATCGTCTTTCGTCTCAGCCTGAGTCTCACCATCCTTGCTTGTGAGAGCAGGTACCGGGGTTGGGGGCCAAGGCGGGCAGACGGGGGCACACAGGAGAACTGGGGTCCACAGGGAGGCAGAGGCAGCGCTGGGTCTATGGGCTGGGGCACCCGGGAGCCATGGGGGGCTGAGGAGTGGTGCAAGGGTAAAGGTGCCTAGAAGGCACTAAGGACCAGAGGCCAGCGCTGGGGCGGGCCTGGTGGGCAGGGCCTCGGGACCCGGAGGAGGGGCTCCGCTAGTTTTGGGGGCCCTAGCCCTCCCTTCTGCAGAGCTCTGCCCCTCCCCAGTCCCATTTTTTTCTAGATCTCTCTGGTCGCTCATCTCTCATCCATTCCTTCTGCAACATGCAGTGGGGGCAAATTAACTAGTTAAAAGTCCCCTGAGGGCCTCCAGAGCCCGGCCAGCACAGGAAGGGGAGTGCCGTCTGCTTGAGGGCCACAGCCACCCTAGGAGGGGCACTGTTATCCATTTTACAGACGGGAAAACTGAGGCCCAGAACATTCCAGGGTTTGAACGCTAGGAGATTCCGGAGCCAACCCTGCCTCTTCTTCCCCACCCCATGGCCTCGGACCCCTCTTTCCCTTCTCCCTCTGTTGCCCCGTGTCCTCAGAGTAAGCGACCACATGGACCTGGGGCCCTCGGAGCTTGTGGGCCGCAGCTGCTACCAGTTTGTTCACGGACAGGATGCAGCCAGGATTCGCCAAAGCCACCTGGACCGTGAGAGCCCCAGACCTGAGTACCCCCAGGGCTGCCCCAGGGGAGGAAGTCCTTCCTCAGGGCTGACCACGGTCCTTCCTGCTGCTGCCAACCCCCAAGGCTCCACTCCACACAGGAAAAGCAGCAAGGACACCTGAGCAATGACTCAGATGTGGGATGGGAGGAAGAGGGGTGCTGGGCCCGTGACCCACCCTAAGAGCCCAGGGGCCTCAGTGCCAGGTGACTTCTCAGCCCTTCTGATTCTGGCTCTGTCTCCCTGTCTGTGCTCTTGCCCTTTCCTGTCCTCCCCGCCCCACCCTGTCACCGCATCTCTGTGCCCATGTCCCCATCCACCTCTCCCTGTCCTCTCTCTCTCTCTGATGGTCTCGCCCCCACCCCCAACTCCTCCGGGTGCCTGGGCTGGGCCCAGTGCTGGACAAGGGTCAGGTGGTGACCGGTTACTACCGCTGGCTGCAGCGTGCTGGAGGCTTCGTGTGGCTTCAGTCCGTGGCCACCGTGGCCGTGAGCGGGAAGAGCCCCGGGGAGCGTCACGTGCTCTGGGTCAGCTACGTGCTCAGGTGAGGGCTGTACTCACCCTTCCCATGGGGGGAGGGGCTCGGTACCCCTTCCAGGAGAGTCAGCATTCTTTTTTTTTTTTAATTTTTTTTTTTAATTTTTACATACAAGCTGGGGTACAGGCCAGAGGCGTGGGGCGGCGAGAGGGTTCACCAGAGACAGAGAGGGTAGCAGAACAGGCAGATCAGAAATACACTGCTGAGGGGAGCAGCGGGCGAGGCAGGAGAGGTCTGCTGCGCCATGTGGGATTCTCCCTGGCCGGGTGTCGAACTCGCGTAGCCGCTGCCGACAGCTCCACAGCGCAGCGCTTAACCACTGCGCCACCAGGGAGGCCCAGAGTCAGCATTCTTACTAGCCTTGGGGTAGGAGCTTTTCAGGGAAGGTTCTAGAAGTGAAAACAGAGCCCACTGGGGGGCAAGACCATCTTTCCAGCCTCAGTAGTGGGAGCCGCCACAGTGGTGGTTTCCCACCCTCCTGCTCCACTGTGCACCCCCCTCCCCGCATTGTTACACTTGGCCGCACTGAGCCAGCCCTGACTGGCTCCTGGGTCCTCGGAGCCCACCAACCCTTGAGCCTGCCCTGAGGTCAGGGCAGGTTGGGTCTGTGCAAGTGCCAAGTTCCTTTTTATATTTGGTGCCTGGATCTAGAATGAACCAATCAGGTGCAAGCTATGAGCTGATTGGTGCTAAATGATCCAATCAGCCATAGCATTGAAAATGGTCCAATCAGATCTGAAGGTGGGGGACCCTGAAAGAGGATATAAGGCAGTGCCGACAAGTGCTTGGGGATGCTATTCCTGGCTTCTAAAGAAGGGGGTGGGGGGGACTGCTGTTCCTCGGTTGGAAAGAAGCATCCAGCAGCCAAAGGGTTTTGGGAAAGGCTAGGGAAGTAGCTGGTGTCTCCACTTGGAGGCTATAGAAAACTCTAGAACTTGAGGAAGCTGTCTCTTTGGTAGGTCCTAATTGGGGTTCCAATAACCGAAATAGGCAAATATTAGAGCACTACCAAAAGTGCCTCTTAAGCTAAGGCAGGGGATCCCAAAACAAAAGTTTTGGTAAGATCCTGGAGCCTCATCAAAAGGCCCGTGAAGATCCTTCAGAGCTCTCACGCCTGTGACTATGCAGGTGTTTCTTTTCACAAGCCCTCTCCCTTTGCAAAACAGAAGCGGCAGCTCTCCTGCCCACCTGTGACTATGCAGGTGCCTCTCTTTCTCCTTTTCCTCTTAAACCTGTCCTTTTAAAATGTAAGAAAAAGAAACCTGAATTTTTAGAAAGAATTATGCAGGTATCTAGCAGATATCTAGGTGTGAACTCTGACATTCCAGAAAATGCTAAACTGGTTAACGTGGCATTCATTCCACTGACTACTCCAGATATAAGAACGAAGTTGACTAAATTGATGGTGCTATGGAAACGACTCCTTCCCAAGCAGTGGATAGAACCTTTAGAGTAAAAAAATGGAAGAGAGGAGAGGAGGCCTGTGGTAGTCTTTATAGAAAGGGAAGACAGGACCAGTTCCAAAGAGGCAAGGGACAGTAAGAACCTCCAAGGAAAGAGCAGTGCGCCTTCTGCAGAGAGGCGGCCACTGAGAAAACAGGACTCCTTAGTTAGAAAAGAAGATGGGAGAAGGTGTGGAAGCGTGAAAAGGAAGGAAAAGCCTGTGAAAGCACAGAATGGGGATTTGTATAAACATTGTGAGGCTGAAATGGGCAAAAGAGAAATGAAGGACCAAGGAGGGAAGAGAAAAGGCAAACGGCTGAAAGGGTGGTTCAGATGAGGAATGGGGAGCCCTGGGTTCCCCTGGGTGTGAAAAAGCCTACTGCAAGAACTCCGGGTAACTGCCGCAGGGAGCACTTGATGTAGGGGGTCATTTGATAGACCTTCTTAGTCGATACTGGAGCAACCGATTCAGTTCTAAATTTGAAGTTAGCACAGGTCAGTAAGAAAGCTGTACTCATCCCTAGCGTGGTGGGGAGGCCACAGAAAGCCCTCTTATAACCGTTACAGTTGGGGAGGCCACAAAAAGCCCTCCTATAACAATTGAAGTGCCAATTTGGTGACTAAAACATAGTATAGGTTCCTTTACACAGAAGGTTCCTTTGGTCGTGATCTTAGAAAATTGAAGGCAGATTTTTTTTTCACCTCAGGCTCAGAGGGTGCACTTAGGGGCACCCCAGAACATACCTTGCTTTATCAAATGTTACTCAAGATGCTCCATTGAGAGGTGAAGCGGGGCCCTCTGAGAACTGTAGCGGGGAAATGAAGTGGTTTGGGCCGATGGAACTCCTGGGTGTGCCAGAAACATAAACCCTGTAAATAATGAATTGGTGGAAGGGAGCAAGACCCCAAAGAAAACGAAGAGGTTTTGAGGGGAATTCAACCTGGGTTACAAAACTTCTACACGCTGGTAAAGAAACCCCACACAAGTGAATTTCATTTGTGAAAGATTTGAGGGCAGTTAATGACACTGTAGAAGAAATACATTCAGCTGTACCAAGCCTTACCCCGTGCCGACTGGCGTGACTGGGGGCTGGGTTGTTTCTCTATTGGACTTGGGGCCTTTTCTTTCTGCACCCCAGTAGATACTTGGGCTCAGAAACTTTTTGCTTCAGTGTGGCAGGACCCAGTTACCCAAAGTACATAGCAATAGCGCTGGATGGTGCTTCTGCAAGGATTTAAGAATTCTCCAACTATTTGGGGGGAGATGTTGGCCAGGAACTTTGAAAGACCCAGCTGAAACTTGTTCTGCAGTATGGGGACGACCTATTGATGCCAGGCTGGCTTGAGAACACCATATTGGTTTTAAGATTTTATGCATACAAGCTGGGGTGTAGGCCAGAGGTGTGAGCGGGTGAGAGGATTCACCAGAGACAGAGTGGGGAGCAGAACAGGCAAATCAACTGAAATCCACTGCTGAGGGGAGCAGTGGGCGAGACAGGAGAGGTCTGCTGCGCCATGTGGGAAGCTCCCTGGCTGGGGATCGAACCTGTGCTGCAGTGGCTGCTGATAGCTTCATAGCACTGAGACTTAACCCCTTGCACCACTAGGGAGGCCCCCATATTGGTTTTGAAGCACCGGGCAGAATGTGACTACAAGGCGTCACCACAGAAGCCCTCTGTGAGCAGGGTGGTACAGCTCAAGCCTCGGGTCTGGAATTGAGAAGGCAAATGAGCCTCAGCACTGAGAGGAAACAGGTGGCTGCTGCTCAAGGCTCCCCACAGTCGGAGACAGCTGCATGGACTTTTGAAAGGCTGCGTTCTATTGGCATGTAGAGCTAAACCTCTTTTTGAAGCCCTCAAAGGCCCAGCCTCTGAACACTGGTGCTGGGCTCCTGAATGCCAGTGGGCCTTTGAGGAAATAAAAAGTTGACCAAAGCACAAGCCTTAGGGCTGCCAGACCTCAGGAAGCCTTTAAGCTTTATGTCCATGAGCACCAAGGAGTTGGACTGGGAGTGGAACCAGATATGCCACCCATTGCACCTGGCCAAACCCCTGGACCACACGAAGGGGCAGCCTTTCTGTCTGCGGGCCGAGGCTGCAGCTTGTGACCTCTGCACAAAACAGAAAAGCTTCCCATGGGTCAGCCCGTTACTGTGTACGCGCCACGCCAGGTTCTGACATTGTTAGAACAAAGGGGTGGGCTTGGCTGACTACTGGGCACCGCCCTACGGGGCAACCCCAATGTGAAGGGTTTGGAAATGAGAGCAGGGGGGACAGGAGAGCAAGAGCCCCAAGTTGGGATAACTGGTTGTGTGACAACATCCAGGGGGTCGGGGCAGGTTCCATGCGGCCAGGCTGAGGGTCTGGACTCAATGCCGGGGCAGCAGGGTGTCGGGGCAGGCTTCACGGCTGCAGAGGGTCGCAGCGAGACCAGCTCTTTGGAAAGACCTCTCTGGCTGCCATGAAGTGGGAGAACGAAGGGACAAGAGGGCCGGGAGACCAGAGAGGAGGCTCGGGCAGGTCCCAGGTCGGGCTGGGTGAGGAAGGGGAGGCCGTCTGGCTTGCTGGGCCTGAATCTGGGCCCCTGGATGGTGGGGGCAGCAGTTTGGTGAGAGGTCCCAGAGACTCCCAGGTGACATCCAGGTGTTACAGGCTGCTCAGGTCCGGCCTCGGGGTAGACAGGGCCAAGCTTGGCTAGAAGCCATTTTGGAGTTCAGGGGTCCAAGGATGTTCCCTAAGTGCCTCAGGGTGGGGCTACTGGGGGCCTGTACTTACAGAGGGGGAGGGAAAGCCCACAATCAAGGGCTTTGAAGGCTACACTTCCCGCTGGGGGGAAGGAGGGAATCCACCCTCACCACCCACGCAGACCCGGCTCCCAACCCCATCCATCTTGCCCCCAGCCAAGCCGAGGGTGGCCAAACGCCTCTGGACGCCTTCCAGCTGCCAGCCAGCGGGACCTGTGAGGCTGTGTCCAGCCCAGAGCCAGAGCCCACAGGTGAGCCCCGTTCAACCCGCCTCTCCTGAAAGCGCGGGGAGGCTCTCGGGGTCCTGGCTGGTGTTGCCCCGACCTGAAATCACCAGCCACAGGTGGCCCCGTACATGCCAGTGAAAATGGCCGCCCCTCAGTCGCAGGCACTGGAGGGCGCCCAGGGAACGTTCCCATCGAGGAGAGCGCTCGCGGGCAGCTGGGTCTAATCTGTGGATTCTCAAGTCCACTCTGCCATTCAGGGCCAGGCCATCCCTTGTGGGGGGCTGTCACGGTCACTGGGGGGTGTTGAGCAGCATCCCACCCTCTACCCACTAGAAGCCGGGCTCATCCTCCTCCCCACTGCGACAACCACAAACACCGCCACGTCCCCAGAGAGAACCACCCCGGCTGGGACCTACTGGTCTAGCTCCACTGATGGGGGACTGAGGGCAGGCGGAATCTTTCTCTTCCAGAGCCAGAGCCTCCAGTGGAAGGGGAGCAGGCTGCCCCCCCAGACGAGGACGAGGCCCAGGGCAAATGCATCAAAACAGAACCTGGGCCGGGAGCGGCTAAGAACCTGGAGGACAGTGAGGACGAGGAGCCCGCCTGCCCGCAGTTCACTTCCGTCATTCGGGCCGGTGCCCTGAAACAAGACCTGGTGCGGCCGTGGGGCCTGGCCCCTCCTGGGGACGCCCCACACTCCCTCCTCCATGCGGGCTTCCTGCCCCCCGTCGTGCGGGGCCTCTGCGCCCCCGGCGCCATCCGGTACTGCCCTGCGGAGCTCGGGCTCATGTACCCCCACCTGCAGAGGCTGGGCCCGGGCCCCACCCTGCCTGAGGCCTTCTACCCCAGCCTGGGTCTGCCATACCCGGGCCCCGCGGGCAGCAGGGTGCCGCGAAAGGGAGACTTCCGCTGAGGCTGACACTGGAGAGCAGCCTGCAGAGCCACACCGTGGAGGGCGGAGGGAGGCAGGGCTCCGGCCCAACTGGCGCTCCCTGAGAATTAAAGGCCTGCTCCCCACTCTGGCTCAGTCTCTGGGCACCCGGCACCCGTTCTCCTCCCCGCCCTCGGTTACCGCCATCTGCCCGTGGCCTTCGCCCCTCCCTCCGCTCCATCTGCTCCAGGCCCAGCCTTCCCCGCGACGGAACGAACACTCAGACTACGGGGCGAGAGGGGGGGGTCAGGTTTAATGTCCCGGCGCCCGCGGCCGCCCAGCGCCCAGCCCTTCCCCGCCGCCCTGCTGCTCACTCCGGTGGAGGCCGGCCTGCCTCGTCCCGGCCTTCGGCGGCCGTCCCGTCGTCCTCAGGCACCAGTTCCACGTCCAGCTCCAGCTGGCCCATGTAGAGGCCCACGGCACAAGCCCAGAGCAGCCCGGCGGCCAGCACGGCCCCCACGCCCGCGGCCGCGCCCCCCAGCGAGAGCTGCATGGGGCCGCGCAGCGCCGCCAGGCCCACCACGTAGGAGGCGCCGCCCCACACCACGCACAGGCCGCCCAGCAGGAAGAAGCCTGTGGGAGAGCGTGGAGCCACGGTCAGCGGCGGGGGGGCGCCGGGGTCCCGGCCAGAGAAGGCCCGGGCAGGCAGCCAGCTCCCGCCCCGCGGACCCAGCGGCTCGGGGAACAGGTGGGGTTGGGAAGGGCGTGAGGCAAGCTCAAGGGCCGGGGCATTCCCGAGGACAGCACGGGTCCAGGATTTGGACGTGGAGTCTGGGGGTTCAGGATCAGAGGGAAGCTGGGTGAAAGCACAGACAAGGCTGGGGGCAGAGGCAGGTTCAGCATGAGGGCTGGGCTGGAGGAGGGCTGATGCCCAGGTGAGGGTGAAGCATCTTCCGGGGACAGGAGGAAAGGGGTGGTGGATGGGACAGGAGGGAGTCCCCAGGGCGAGCGGGGGCTCTCCGTCCGCGGTGACCTAGGGAGAGTCTACGAGCCTGGAAGGGGCGAGAGCGGGGGTCTCCACTCACCATAGGCGGCTTCCCGGCCCATGTCACTCTGCATGAAGGAGATGACCCCGATGCCGGAGGCCAGGAGGCCATTGCGGAACCAGGAGAGGAAGGCTGGGGGGGAGGGGAAGCCGTCAGCCAAGCCCCTCCCCACCCTTTCGCGCAGACAAACCGAGGGGCTCATCCTACCACCCTAAAGCGCCCCAAGTCCAATCTCTTCCTGAAGGCCCCGACCTAATCATCCCGCCCTACCCCAAATCCTCTCCATCTCTCCCCAAACTCTGCACTGCCAGAGTCTAGACAGTGCGCAGGACTAGAGCAGAAGCGAGGCCCAGAAGTACAGAACTGAAATCGGAGGCCAGGGAGACCCCTTGCTGTCAGCTCCCTCCCATGTGCACCCCATAGGTCTCACTTCATTCACAGGCCTCTGGGATAGACCCCCCGGCCCCCGCCTCAGTTTACCTCAAACAACACCCTCTACTACCCCGATGTCGTTTAGCCTCCCCCATCCCATCCTGTATCTGGACGACCTGGGCTCTTCAACCGGGGCCCCTACCTCCAAGAGGTCCCCAACCCCCTGAAGCCTCGCCCTCCAATCAGCCGAGAGCTTTCCTTCTATTGGTTGCTCCCGCCTCCAATACGGAACTTGCCCCTCTTCGGTGGCTCCACATTGCCGCTGCCTCATGAGGAGCGCGCCCCTCTCCACTCGGACTTGCCCCCTCCGACGCGGACCCCTTTCGTAGGCAACTCCACTTTCCTCAGCCCTCTTTGGAAGCCTCTCTCTTCCCGACAGGCTCAATTCTATAAGGCCGCCTGTCCTAGCCCGACCAATCACTCCTGCACCCCACTAACCCGGAGTCACCGCTCCCTCCTAAGCCCTTCTCCGATGCGGACAGCCTGCGCCCTGGCAGCCGGCGCTTCCCCGCGCTGATTCGGAAGCCCTTCTCCCTCCTGGCCCGCCCAGTTTGCAGCAGAAGCCCCCGCCCCCTGCCCCACTCGTCACGCGGACAGCTAGGCTGCCCCGAACCCCCGGTGCTATCCGGGCCGACCCCAGCCCCTGCCCACGAACCTGTCTCATGCGCCTTCCGGAGGAGCCAGGCGTCAGCGCGATCCAGCTCGGACACGGGGGGCGGCGAAGCCCCGGCGCGGGGGCCGTGGCCGGGGGCAAAGGACCCCCGAGCGCCCCCGCTCCGGGGCCGCGGAGGCGGCAGCAGCGGCCCCCGGAAGCGGAGTCGGGTCAGGCGGGCGGCCCGAGCCCACCACCAGCCGCCTCCCATGGTTCGCACTACGGCCGCCTCGGTCCGCCCCGCCCCACGGGCCGCCAGTAGGTTAAACTGCACGCCATTCAGAATTCGGGGCTACCCATTGGTCACGTGCAAGCCACTTAGACCCGGTGTGCACTGTCCATTGGTCGAGGTTGGAGGTGATTCCCTCCTCTGTCATCAGTGCCGGTACCGCGAGTCCCTCTTTGCTTCTGCCGCAGGACTACAAATACCGGTGCTCATTGCCCCGGGAAAAGGTCGGGCTTCCGCGCCCAGAGACCGGGTGTGTGCTGGGGCTTGTAGTTTTGGTAATAACTAAGCCAGTGGCCAATAAACAAAATGCAACTTGAGGAGTTTAATATAGAAGCTTAGCAAAATCTGGAAGACCGTAGAAGCAACAGGGTAAAACGCACCTTTAATCCCACCAGTGAGCAGTTACAGCTAATAATTTGTTATAATCTTGTCCCGTCTTTTTTCTATGAAGATGTAAAATGAGATGCCGTTTGACAAAATGAAGTTTTTCATATAACAATAAATTTTCAGCACTGGAGTCGTTGACTCTTCTGCCCCAGCATCGAGTTGAATGGTTCAAACTGATGTATTTTGTGAATACCGCCTCTACATTGTCTCCAATGTCCCTCCACTAGTGCAGTGATGCAAGAAAAAGAACTAAAAGGCATAAAGATCAGACAGGGAAAAGTAAAAAGTAAAACTCACTATTTGCACATGATATTATTGCTTCTGTGTAGAAAACTATAAAGAATCAACAAAGCAACTACTAGGACTAATAAGTGAATTTAGCAAGTTGAAGGATGCAGAAGCACTATCTAAAATTTTACATTGCTATACAAGAAACAAATAATTGTAAAGTGAGATTAAAAATAATTTCCTGTAAATTGCACCTCTGAAATTAATATTATATGCCCATTGTTGTTTTTTTTTTTTTAAGATTCATTTATACATACAAGCTGGGGTACAGGCCAGAGGCGGGGCGGCAAGGGTTCAGAGTGGGGAGCACTCTGTCAGAGACTGTGTCAGAGACAGAGTGGGGAGCAGAACAGGCAGATCAGAAATACACTGCTTAGGGGAGCAGTGGGTGAGGCAGGAGAGGCTGCCGCACCATGTGGGATTCTCCCGGGCCAGGCGTCAAACTTGCATCGTGGGGGTCAAACTCTCATAGTTCGCTGCGGACAGCTGCACAGTGCAGGGCTCAACCGCTGCGCCACCGGGGAGGCCCTTATATGCCCATTGTACCTCAACTTAAAAATTCAAATAAAATCATTTCCCTTACCAACAACTTGGAAAACAAAATACTTAGGAATAAATTTAGCAAAAGGCGTGCAAATTTTCTACACTGAAAACTATGAAGTACGCTGACCTATAGTTAAGACCTGCATGAATGAAGACATATGCCATGTGCATGGATTGGAAAACTTGTTGCTCTCATGGAGCTTACATTCTAGAAGGATAGGCAGAAGATAAGCAATAAATATACTAAGTAAGTAAATTTTAGGGGCAGTCCAGGAGACTGGAGGAGGTACCTAATCCATCCAGGATGTGGGCTCAGCGAGGGTGTGTGTGGGTGCGTGTGTGTGTGTGTGTGTGTGTGTGTTGAACTAGGAGTAGTGGTGGACTAGGTAAAGAAAGAGTAAACAGAGCTCAAAGAAAGAATCTGGGGCCCAGGAAAACTTATAGCGAGTGAAGGAGACTGGGCATAAACTATACAATAAGCACCAAGTATTTACCATTGTGATACCGTTTCCTTGCTTACCTGTGGGCAGCTGTGGTGATTAGATTTTCTGAAAAACCCAGGGTGTGTAGAGAACTTTGAAATTCAGCCCAGCCGCTCTCTGCCCCTCAACGCCAAGAGTGAGGGATGGATGATCCTGGTTCTTTAAGGTCACCTCTAACCCCTGCTCCTGTGTACTAGGAAGCCAGGAGAACTGGTGCAAGAGGCAGACTTACCTGGTCTGTTAAGAGGATCAGTGGGCCTCCTGTGGGGGATGGGTCGTAACAGGGAGAGACTGGAAACTCACAGGATGTCTGGAGACCCTGTCCGAAGGGATCTGTCTCTCCACACCTTCCCCAGTCCAAACCTCTGTTTGTCTGTTTTTTTTCTAATTGGCATTGTATTGAAATCCAGGTGAAACCAGAGCACTATTTGGTCTCCAGACCCTCTGAAGTAGATCCTTATTTATTAATTCAGCACACTGATTAAAGGTTTACAATGACCAAGATCTTTTGGAAATAGTGATTATATAGCAGTGAAAGAAAAAAAGGAACAATGATGTGTCCGCATCCCTATGGACGTGACACTGCTGCGGAAGGGGGCAAAGGAATGATTAAACGCGCTTTCAGGAAGCATTCAAGTCCACAGAAAAACACCAAAATGATGAGGTGAACAGTGAGCCTGAGAGCATCACGCTTTGTGTGGTCGCCTACAACACCCCATCAGGTATAGCAGAAGTGCAACTTTAAAAAAAATTATTTTATGCATACAAGAGCTGGGGTATAGGCCAGAGGTGTGGTGGGGTGGCGAGATGATTCACCAGAGACACAGTGGGGAGCAGAACAGGAGGATCTACTGAAATCCACTGTTGAGGGGTGCAGCGGGCGAGGCAGGAGAGGTCTGCTGGGCCATGTGGGTCAGTTCCCTAACCAGGGATCAAACTCGTGCTGAGTGGCTGCTGTTATCTTCGCAGTGCTGAGACTTCACCTCTTCCACCACCAGGGAGGTCCAGAGTGCAACTTCTAAGCTGGGCTATGAAAGACAGGGCGACTTCTGCCTTGTGCCCTTGGATCACCTTCTCTGAGGAGGGGGCTGCCATGTTGTGAGCACATACAAGAAGCCTTGTGAGGAAGCTCGGTGGAGAGGCCAACAGCCTGCCCTGGCTTCCCAGCCTCGCCTGTGAGCCTCCTTGGAAGTCGAGTCTTAGGATTGTTACAGGGTAACCCCATGGGGTGCCTGTCTGGGTTCTCACCCGTGCACTTAAAAGAGACTTAAAAACTCAAATGCAGGCACACACAATAAAATTAATAAAGACTTATTTACAAAAAGAGAAAAGAGAAGATAAATAAATTGGTAAAAATGTCCTACCAGTTTCTCTGAGCTGGACTCTTCTCGCCTACTCAGGAAAACTCTCCTCAATCCACACCATGGACCAATAGCCGCCCCCCCACCAGCCCCCACCAAGCTCACAGGTCTGGCATTTAAATCCCCAAAACCATTGCTCAACTCCACCCTCAGTCCTCAGCATCCTTCCTTCGGTGATGATGGCACTCTGGGAATCGGAGTCCTAGGTGTCCTGGCTCTCTCCGGCCTGAGGTGGGGGTGGGGTCCTGGGACACTCCTCTTTCCTGAGGACCCCCCTCTTGCAGGATGACTGCAGCTCCAACTTGAATGTCATAAGAGACCCTAACTAGAAAACTACCTGCCTAAGCCACTCCAGTGGGATTCCTGTCGTCTGTATTGTCTTAAGCCTCTGAGTTTTGAGGACGTACTAAGTGAGCAGCGATCTGAGCGCCAAGTGGCGTCATCCATGAGGTAGTGAGGAGAGGAGTGCTCCATGCAGAGGGGATAGTAAGTGCAAAAGTCCTGAGGCTGGAGTATGCTTGCCACATAGGCTCAATGGCCAGGGTCCAGGCTGGAGCACAATGAGTGAGGAGAGTGGGAGGAAAGGAAATCAGAGTGGGCGGGAGTGGGGGTCAGGTCGTTGGGGTTGCCTCGAAGTCTTGGGACCTTGGTGAAAGCTCCCTGTTTTATTTGAAGTGAGATGGGGGCCACTGGGAGATTCTGAGCTGGGGCAGAGCATCATCTGCCTCGTGTCTTTGGACTGCAGAGCTGCTGTTGGGTTTAGCAGCCAGAGGGAGCTTTAAAGGGCGTCTGGTGATGGCGCGCCCTGATTTACACCTCCCCGGAGGGGCAATGGTCCAAAGCTCTCCATTGCCCTCTGGAAACTTAGCTACCAGGCCGCCTGGGCCTGGGCTCTCCTGAAGTCTGCTTCCACACTGCCGACAGGGAGAGCCTGGATTCATGGAGGGGGAGGCAGGTGGGAGCATAGAGGGGCTCAATGGGGAGGGAGTGCCATTGGACCATACTAGATAGCTTGCCGGCTGGTGGTAAAAGCTAAGCATTAAGTGGGATTAAGCAGGAACTGAAAATATTTGAGAGAGACATTTTTCACATTCTTGGCTGGCGAAATGATTTTGCCTAGATGAGAGGGGGGAGCAACTGCCTGCCAGACTGGATCAGGGCAGAGCAAACAAACCCTCCTGACAGATCAGAAGGCTGGCTGGCTGCACCTGGAGTCCTTATTAGGTCAGTGACTCTGACAAATCACCCCGGAGCTTTAAAAACTTACTGTTGCCAAAAAGAAAAAAATTCTGAAAAAAAGGAAAAATATTTTTAAAAACAAAAACCATTTTTTTTCTTAAAAAGGTCATAATTATGGGCCTCCCTGGTGGCGCAACAGGTTAAGCACAGCGCTATGGAGCTGTCGGCGGCTGCGGACATGAGTTTGATGCCCGGCCTGGGAGCGTCCCACATGGCACAGCAGACCTCTCCTGCCTCACCTGCTGATCCCCTCAGCAGTGTGTTTTGGTCAATCCACCTGTTCTGCTCCCCACTCTGTCTCTAGTGAACCCTCTCACTGCCCCACACCTCTGGCCTGCACCCCAGCTTATATGGAAAAATAAATAAATCTTAAAAAATAAAATAGGTCATAATTACTATGGCCCAGCCCAAACAGTACCTGGGATGGAACCCTGGACCCAGGCACCAAATCCTTTTACAATGTTATTTTTATTCAACACACACACACACACACACACACACACACACACACACACACACACACACACTACACAGGTGACTTGATAAAAGCGTTCCCTAATGGTAGGGTGGAAATCCTGTTACAATGTATACACACACACACACACACACACACACACACACACACACACACATATAATGTGTATATGTGTATACATATCTGTATGTGGATGTCTGTATATAGAGTTTACACCAGCAGTTTGAACTGCACTTAATATGCCAATTTTCTTGTAAATACACAATCTAAACTTATCAATCCTTCCTGTCCACGTATTTTCTTTCTTCTGATTTTCTTAGGACTATTTTCTTTTCTCCAGCTGCTGTTATTGTTAAAGGGGCCATGGGGACTTAGGACACACAGAATATGTGGTTATCGGTGGGTTGTTACCAGAAAGGCTTCTGCTCAACAGCAGGCTGGCGGCAGTTAAGTTTGGGGGGAGTCCAAAGTTATATGCAGCTTCTCAACATGGGGGAGCTGGCACCCCTAATTATCCCATTGTTCAAGGGTCAAATACATACACTTGTATAATACATAATATTTTTATATTCATATAAACATATTTTTTTAAAGATATATTTATTTTTGCATACAAGCTGGGGTGCAAGCCAGAGCTGTGGGGGGTGAGAGGGTTCACCAGAGAAAGTGGGGAGCAGAACAGGCCAAACAGCCGAACAGTAGATCGACCGAAATACACTGCTGAGGGGAGCAGCGGGTGAGGCAGGAGAGGTCTGCCGTGCCATGTGGGATTCTCCCTGGCCGGGCATCAAACTCGCAGCTGCTGACAGCTTCACAGCGCTGAGCTAACCTGTTGCGCCACCAGGGAGGCCCTAAACATATGTGGTAACGTGTGTCAAATCATCACATTGATGCCTTATGGGTGGTAAATGTTACATGTCAGTTTTGTCCCAGTTTTAAACTGTATCTTTCGAGAATTTGTGTTTATCAGGAGCTGCCCAGGTGGCAGGCACTGTTCGGCCACTGTGGATGCGCTAGTGAACCAAAGAGATAAAGGCGCAGTTTCTGGGGCGGGTCTCTGCGGCAAATGTTGGGTCAGATTCTGATGCCCACAGGCAGGCCTGGAGTCAAGCCGTTGGGTAACAAGATTTGAGCCTTTTCTCTGACCAGGTGCTCAAGCTGTTTTTCCCCATCCTATTTTTTCTCTTTCTTATTCTTTTATACTTATTATTTTTCCTCTCTGTTCTCCCATCTGTCTGCTCTGCCCAAACATTAGCCTGGCTTCTCTCCTTCCGCTGGCCTGGATGGGTGTGGCCCCAACGCCCAACCAGCGCTGCCCTGGGGAACCCATCCCGGCAGCAGCTTCTGAGAATCCCTTGACCCCAGAGACATTTCCTGCCAACCGCCTCTAGTTACTTAGTTCCCCATTTTCCCAACTTCCTTGTGCTGCATCCCATTTCCCCATGAGAAATGATGCCTTTGCTGTTGGATTTTGAAGTGCTTGCAGATTTCTCCTGATTGCAAAGGCCTTTTTTTTTTTTAAGATTTATTTATGCATGCAAGAGCTGGGGTGTAGGCCAGAGGTGCAGGGGGTGAGAGGATTCGCCAGGGACAGAGTAGGGAGCAGAACAGGTGGATCTATTGAAATATACTGCTAAGGTGAGACAGGAGAGGTCTGTTGTGCCGTGTGGGTCAGCCCCCTGGCCAGCGATCAAACTCAGGCCGCAGGGGTGTTAGCGCTGAGACTTAACCCCTAGGCCACCAGGGAGACCCCTCCCACCAACATTCTTACCTCAGTGGATATTTAAGCCACTGGAGTTGAAGTTGAGTCAGATGTGAAGTGACCTTTACTCAGAACGGATAGACTAGAAGCACTTCAAGGCCTGGACTCAACTTGACCAAGAGCTTATCTTTGTAAGCCAGTCGCCAACTAAACGGCAGAAGGGCGCCCCCAAGATGTCCAGGCCTTAATCCTCATCTTCCTGGGCATATATGTCATTTACATGGCAAAGGGGACTTTGAAAATGTAATTAAGGATCTTGAGAAGGGATGACTATCATGGAATGTCCTAGGGGACAACCCATCAAATCACCTGGTCCTTTCCAGCCGTCTTGAGAGACGGGGCCCTTCTGACTTTGAGGACGAGGGGCCATGAGCAAGTGTGGGCGGCCTCGAGAAGCTGGAAGAGGCCAGAACAGCCCTTCCTGTTCCTCCTGAGGGGAATGCGGCCCCACAGCACCTCTATCAGCCTGGGGAGAGCAGTGACACTCTGACCCCCAGAAGTGTAGGGTCATAGACTGACTTGGGTCTTTGGTGTTGAGAGCCACAGTTTCTGGCTATTCTGCATAGGAAGCCAGAGGAAAACAGAGGCCCACCAGAACACAGAAGCCAAACTAAGTCCAAAGGAGACATGCCTGCATGCCTGGCTACTCTCCAGCCAAGCCGTCCCTGGTGAGCATGAAGCCTAAGGTCCTTGGCTACTACAGCTTTGGAGCCTGGGCTGCTACAAAAAACCCTCAAAACCATTCTGGAAGCTGAATGTCCCCCCAGGTGGCGGCGCTGG
>PVIJ01001254.1:139379-210778 GCA_004024925.1 Scalopus aquaticus | reverse complement strand
GAAAGCTGTATGGCGATTCCTCAAACTGCTAAACATGGAGCTCCCATACGACCCAGCAATACCACTTTTGGGAATTTACCCAAAGGACACAAAAACACTAATCCGAAAGGATACATGCACCCGTATGTTCATTGCGGCACTATTCACAATAGCAAAGGTATGGAAGCAACCCAGATGTCCAAAAATAGATGACTGGATCCAGAAGATGTGGTACATATATACAATGGAATACTATTCAGCATGGAAAGAAGATAAACACATGCAATTTGCAGCGACATGGATGGAATTAGAGGGAATCATACTCAGTGAAATAAGCCAGAAAGAAAGAGAAAAATATCGAATGGTTTCACTTATAACAGGACTATAGGGAGGCCGGGTGGGAGAGAGACACTCAGCGGTGGGGGGGCGGGGGATAAGGGCACAAAATGGAAGAGAGGAGAATACAGGGGACCATGGAGATGGATCACGGGTGAATTGGTGGTGGGCTGCCCAAGGGGAATACAAAATGTAAAAGACATAAATAACAATTAAAAAAAAAAAAACTTCAGCGTGTGTTACCTAAGAGACTTTGTGATAGAAAACACACCAGAGATGTTTGTGATGAAGTCAGTTACTAGATGTTATGCGTCACAGATGCCCAAAATCAGTATTTTGGACGCTGGAAAGTATATAGCAATGGGGATCTCCTCAGAAGAATTAAAAGTCGATGGGCTCCAAGATGAGAGCAGAGATGTGCTGAGAATACATTTCTCATCTTTGTGAATTTTTTCGGTCAATTCCTCAGCCCAATTCAAGATACCCCTGTTCAAGGGGGCTAATTTTGGCCCACTGTCTCTTTCTTGAGAACATAAAAAGGGAAACAAGAAAACCTCATTGTATTCCCTGGACATTTGCAGAGCAGAGGGCACATATGTGACTACAAAAGTGGTGAGGAGGGCCCAGGTGTTGGGTTGTAGCTGGCAAGAGATAGAGAAGCATGGGGCACAGCGCAGAGAAGAGTCTAGAGGAGAAACGAGTGAGGTCAGAGAGGTGCAGAGACAGAGCCCAAACCCCTGGGTCTGGTCACATGGTCTGGCCCCAGCATTTGACCCTTCTGCAAGTGGGCTCCACTTCCAGACCTCATTCTGTGAGGAGCCCTGGTCTTCTTTACCAAGAACCCTCACACCCCACACAACAGTGTTAACAAAGTCAGTAGTATGGGTTTCCACGACTTGGAAGCAAAGACCTTCGACAAAGGCCTAGTGGAGACATCAGTTCTTAATGCACTACAAGAGTATTCTATTTTGAAGGAGTGTGTGTATGAGTGACTTCGCCAGCTACTTCTAATAGCACCTTTACGGGGAGTATCTTGAGTCTCTTTCTAACTAAAGATTGCAAAGGCATCCAGCAACATGCTAGCTGGCATCCAGAACTACTGGATAAGCATACTGCATCCTCCCCAAGCGTCAAACTTACTAGTTATTATATATTTTAAAATACCTTTTTGTTTTTTAACTAAAGTAAGACTGCATGAATATTCAAGATAACATACCAGACTTCAAAGAAATCTCCTGCTTGAGGCTAAGAATGAAACTCATGGGGTCCCCACTGCTTCCCTCTACCATTAGGGGTTCTTTAGAAAAGTTTGAACAGTATCTTGCATTATAATACCAAGAATCAGAGTCTTCCGAATAATTCCAATTGCCAGCAGGTATACTTAACCAGATCATCTTCACAATTAAGGCTTTCAAATTTATTATTTTTTAAAAGACTAAATTATCTGGATTCCACACTAGCTTCTGAGCAAATTCAGCATGATTTGATCTCTCCCTGTTTTGTTGATATTATAATGATGCTGACTGCCCAGGAAATGAGGATAATTGCAACACAGTGATTTATGCTAATAATTTAAGATGAAAGTGAGCACACGTTTAAGAGAACATTAATAAACAGATATGAGAGGCAAAAATAGAGCCCATCTGTGTGAGAGCCCACGCCCCAGAATTAACAGGTACTCTGATAACACATCTGTGAAGGAACAGAAATATAGCAACTAAAATAGGCCATTGCAGACCCTCTGGATCCAGGCCCATGGGGTGTTCAAAGTCTTGTACAGATTTAGCAGTTGCTCCCAAACGCTCTTGCCCAGATTTAGCAGTTGCTCTCTGCTGCTCTCCCCAATCTCATCTTAGTGGTTCGAACCCATCCCCACCCCTTACTGCCAATTGAATTGTAATGTGGATTGCATTGTTGCCACTTAGTTACTGGAAGTTAATTATTACCAATTATATTATATTGTGGATTTCCTCCAATAAATTGTGATTGTATGTTAACTGGCTTGGGTGGTGAATGAAATCTGTCCACCCAGGTGGGAGCGCATTGAGATCTGAACCACTTACTACCCCTGTTCCACATATTCTCATGACTGGATCCAAAATAGTTGATCAAAATATACGTTCCATTAATAACTGTAAATATATTCAGACTAGAAATTTGAAATAAGCGAAAATCGTTAACTTTATATCTAAACTTAAGGGCACTTAAGTGTCCTCAGTAAGATGAGGGCTAAATAAACTATGGTTGCAGGGTAACTTGGGTAAGTGTAGAGTAAAGTGAATAAGATAAATCTTTTTTTTAAAGATTTATTTATACATATAAGCTAGGGCACAGACCAGAGGCGCGGGGCGGTGAGAGGGTTCACCAGAGACAGAGTGGGGAGCAGAACAGGCATACAGACGGAAATATACTGCTGAGGGGAGCAGAGGGCGAGGCAGGAGAGGTCTGCCACGCCATGTGGGAATCTCCCTGGCAGGGTGTCGGACTTGCGTCGCCGCTCCCACTGCCGACAGCTCTACAGCACAGCACCTAACGGCTGCGCCACCGGGGAGGCCCCCTGAATAAGATAAATCTTAATGGATAAACCCAATGCCCAGAATTGAACTGAAAAAGTGAGAACAATGTTATAACATAACTGATGCAAGACGAATTCAAACAATAAAAATAAACCCAGTCCATATCTTTTCCAGGAGTAGTTATGAGGGCACAATCCATAGTAAATAGTCTGGAAATACCCCTCTACTCCCAAGAGAGGAGTCACCACTGAGAGAACAGAAGATAAAGTTTAGGGCAAATAGTAGAAAGTCTATTAATATTTCTCATCTTCCTTTGCAGACATGGCCTTCTCTTCTGAGAGCAATTATTTTACAACTACAAGGAGTCCAGATTGGCTTGGGGCATTGCTTTGAGAGAGAAAAAAACTCGTGCAATGTGCACAAGTTAAAACTAGGAATAGAAAAAGATATGTGATATCTGGTTGCTTTTTATCAACATGAAGAGACTCTGTAATGATTTGCACTTATAATTCTACTGAATTTTTATTATTGTACAATGTGTTTATTTTAAAGTAACAGTTTAACCTAAGTTTTCTAAGGTAAGAGTAATTTGGTGAACCATAAAATTGAGCAAAATTCAATAAACGAAAGCAAGAAAAATCATCGAACCCTCTCCCAAGCAGGGCCTGCTCTCAAGTTCTTGGCTAAGTGCCTATAAAAAGAGCAACAAGATACTTGGTTGTCTCTACTGCCACTGCTTCCCCACTGACTATCAGGGGGGTTTCAGATACTTTGTCTTTTCAGTCTGGATTCATTTTCTATTGGTATTGACTCTAAACCCAAAAGTTTTAATATCCTCTGATTACTAACTCCCAACATTCCCGGGGAAAGCAATCATCTGTACATAAGCACCAAAATCCAGGAGCTGAGGGGGCTTCCTTACAGGACTTCTGGATTTGGCTACAAGATTGTAGGTGTGGTGTCCTGCATAGATGCATGGAACACCGGCTCAACCGTTCTTCTTTATCTTTCTTGTATTTATCTTTTTTTCACAGAGCAAAGGGAGGGAACTAGGGCAGCAAGAGTCTTGCTCAGTGTTTCACAGCTCCTTAGTGGCTGCCAATCCCCAATCCAGGATATCCTTTCTGGGCTCCCCTGCCTCTGGGCAAAGCATGTTATTTGGGGCTTTAGCCATTGGATTTTGACATCTTAAAACTAAAGCCTCATTAACTTTCTCAGTGGTCCTTGTGGGTTTCACACAGTTTCCAAGTTGATCATAGGGCAAACAGTGAACACTTCTCCTTTGTATAAACATCAAATTTCATCTTATAAAGGTACCCTACTATCTTTGGGAACTATCTGCAGTGACAAAGGGAGTCTTCAATGTTTCTTTACAAAGTATGTCTGATTTCAGAGTAAATGCCAAAACAATGACCAAATCAAATTTGACAGTGTCAGTTACCATGGGTATAGAAGATATACAAGCAAGAGAATTAATGAAACTTTCAACACTCATTGTAGCTACATAACTCCAGGAGAGCCTAGAGACAGCCACATCACATAGACCAGTTCTTTATATTATCACTTTTTATTGCGCAAAATCCATAGGTATGTAATTTTAAATCTTTATGGGTATGCGGGCATGTATTTTTTTCTTATCAATTAGTCATTATTTTGAAAGATATATTCAATTTCATTTTACATTTAATTCTTAAAACTAGTTTCTGATTTTGGTTTGTCTATGATTAAGAGTAATAATATGTTTTTCAGAGAACTTGGGAAAATGCAATATATATATTTGTATATGTATATGCATGTATATGTTTGTATTCAATTGATTATACTCTTTTGTGGCAAACACTGAGATAATATGCAAATGTGATTCATCTTTTCTTTACAATAACCTTATGAAGTATTTGCTTGATTCCAATACCTGAAGGACTGCAGAACTGAGGCCAGGAGGAAACGACAGCTTAAGGTCATACAGCTGATAGATCTTCTACTATCTGATCTAGAGCTTCTTGCCTTACATCATCTGTTTGTCTTAGAACTTCGTAGTTTCAGGATATAGAGAGAAGCAAAGTTTTAAAAATGTTCACAGTATCAATGACAGAAGTGGGATTATTACTTCATTCCAATCTGCATCCATTTCCATCAAATGGCTACAAGAATCAAAATGATTTACAAGTTGTTACTCTAACATATTTTCAGTCTCATCTTACTGGACCTCTTCTTGGTGGGGTTGGATGCTGCTATCCCATCTCCTAATTGAAACACTCTCATCTCTCAGCTTTTATGATCTCTCTCTCTCTGCTGCTTAATTTCTAGGTGTCTGCCCATTCTTTCTTCTCACCATTACAACTTCCCTTCCTCCCTCCCACTCTGAATGCCAAAGCTCCTGGCAGCTCACCCTAGCGTCTCCTTACCCATCATTCCAGCATTCATTCCAAAGCTCTGATCTCCACAAATCCACTTATGTTTACTTAGAGGCTCTGCTCTTCACTCAAACATATATTCCAAAAGGTGCCTTTAAATCTTCAATGTTTTAACAGTTCCTCAGAATTTGGGAAGTTTCAAAATCCATGTCTCTCTTCTCTAAACTCAGGCTCCTTCCAGGCTTGAGTAATTTGGTGAGAAGCAACTTCATCCCATTTAGTTACTCAAGACACTGGGAGGCACCTTATGTTTGTTCAACCCCAGCCCAAATATTCCATTCCTACCAAATCCCATCCCAAAGGAATCCTGCCTTCTCTACTGCTACCATCCTTTTCTAAAACATCTTCATCTCTTTCCCAGGATTTTCCATCGCCTCCTAACTAGCTTCTCAAAAAAGTCCAATTCATTTTCCACACAACAGCCAGAGGCATCGCTCACACTTCAGCGACATGCTATCACCTTCAGATAAAGTCCTAAATTCTTATTGTGATACAACACCCAGCATGAGCTACTTGCCTTAGCGGTTCTTCTTGCACCCATTTCTTTTTCTCTCTCTATTTCACTGTGACCTAGGTTGGGATTTCTATAAGTCTTACTTCCATTTGGTCAAAGTGTCTTAATAGGTCTAGGTCCAGCTATCTAGAATATCCCATTTCCCCAATTACAACACTCACATTCTTCCCTGACTCTGTCTATGTCTCTCTAACACACACAGACACACAGACACACAGACACACACACACACACACACACACACACACACACACACACACACACACACACACCATTCTGCACTTGTGATTCTACTTAACTCTTACTCTTCAGAACTGAGCTCTCAAGACAAGAGAAACTTCGTCAAGGAAGCTTTTTCAATGTCCCTACCCCAACCCTACCTCTGGCAGGTCCCAAAGAACCATGCTCTGGTCCTTCAGGACACTTATTCCAGTTTATGACTTCAGTTACACTCTTTAGTCACTTATCGAGTGTCCACTTCCTCCATGAAGCAGGGGCTGGCTCCCTGGAGCCTGCTGTTAAACAATGCATCATAGTTACTCAATCAATATGAATGAATGAATCGATTTCTGCTTTAAAGAGAATTCAGTGTGAGAATGAGGCAGGGGAGTACAGCACTAAAAATAAAAAGGTCAGGTTCTCCTAAAACTATCATTTTAAATAACCAACATCCCTTTGGATTTTTATTGCAATAATATTTCTGACATCTCCCATTTGTCTATGTGAGAAGCCTCAACACCATTTGATGCCCTTTTTCCTCTGAATCAGCTGATCCTGTTGTTACTCATTAACTTGCACCTGGATCCTCTCACCAATTCTCTCTGGAATCACAGAAATTACCCAATCTGTGGCAGAACCACTTGCTGGGATTCTGCATTACCTCTTAACTAGTCTCCCATCTTTCCCTCTTATTCTCCTCAATTGTTGTCACTCTTCCAAAGCTAGGAGGATTATTAAAATCATATCATTTCAATTCCCTGTTTAAAAACTTTAATTTTTTTATATTGTATTATATTTTTATCAAGGTACAGCAATCTGGAATAACCCATTTCCCCCATTACAACACTGTAACAGTATATATGATTTAGGGGTACAGGCTCATACCTCTTTAGATGTAGGTAATCACACTACTCCCACCATCAAAGCACCATAATCCTTCACCACAGGCTGGTGTCCCCACTCCCCAACTGCTACCCTCAATTCTGCAGTTAGATTTCTAGAGTTTGTGTTTTTTGTTATAAATTCTTCCAACCATCACTCTACTCATGACACATTTTTCCCCTTAACACCACAGGTAATTTTTTTTTGTTATTTTCTGTCCACAAACATAAACTGCATGAGCACAGTCAATGGCAATATGCACCTGCTATACCAATTACATGTAGGTGCTACAAACTAATAGTAAATTGTTGAGTGAATGAATGAATGAATGGATGAATGGAGGCTGTCATTTATTTTGCCAAAGTCTTCATTTAAGAAATGCTGTGTGGAATTTGCTTATTGAGTGATGGGAGGGGACCATTTTACCTTGAGATTCAAAAACCAGAAAATGCTGCAGAAGACATTGAGAACTAATCATGACACCCTCTCAGAAGTCTTATTATAGCTTGAATAAAATCTACTTAACAACTCATGACTTTCAGAATTCATCTGAAGAGGACTAATGCAATTCCCTAATTCCTTATTCTTTCCAGATCTAGCACTGAGTGTGCCTAACAGGGCAACAGGGTCATACTCTTCATTATCTCTTCCTCTTTTCAAAATTGCTCATGAAGTGCTTCAATTGCAAAGGGGTCCAGTGGTGCCACAGGACTAAGAGTCCAAGTACTGCTTTTTTGTTTATGCTAATTAAATAGGTGGCTGACTGGTTACTTAGCAATAGCCTTTATTGAGATGCTCAGTGTTGGGAATTAATTATATGTTTGGGGCCTAAAGTGGTCATTATTAAGATGTGAGCAGGCAATATCCACAGACTATTTGCTATTCTCAGTGTTTCTGGGGTCTGGTGTGATAACACTGCTGGATTATGCCAAGTCATTTATGGAAAGACGTGCTGAATTATGCTGTCATATTTCACCACCTATGAGCTCAACTGGAGCACAAAAAGTGACAATATTTAAAAAAAATTATTATATTTGCATATATTTCAATGTATTGAAAATACATTTTGGGTCTCCCTGGTGGTGCAAGGGGTTGTCTCAGCACTATGAAGCTATTGCCATCCACTGAAGTGCGAGTTTGAGCTCAGGCCAGGGAGCTTCCCATATGGCACAGCAGACTTCTCCTGTCTCACTCACTGGTCCCCTCAGCAGTGTATTTCAGTCAATCTGCCTGTTCTGCTTCCCACTCTGTCTCTGGTGAATCCTTTCACATACACCCCTCCCCCCCACACACTCACACATCTCTGGCCTACATACCAGCTCCTGTATGCATAAATAAAAAAATCTAAACAAACAAACAAACAAATAAATCTACTACAATGTTTGCTTGCGCTTTTAAAAACTTCTCAAAATCTCACATAGCCCTTGCTTATTAAAGCACTTTCCACAATTTCCTTCAGTTGGTGGGAATAAGTTGCTCCTCATTCAATCTGCTTGGCACACTGAAAGAACAACTTCACTAAAAATCAGATTTTTCAGGGGCTCTAATGGAACTCATCCACAGTCCATGTTGGGTGAGAGATCTATAACCCCATTTTTTTTTTCTTTAGCAGAAAACAAACTATCAATTTTTTTAATAGAATTTTACTGTTTTCAGAGGTTTTTTCCCCCTTAAACATCAGTCTCCTGCCATTCTCTGTGCTGCAGAGATGAAAATGTGCTGATTTTATGCAAGTACAGCTGACTGGAGAGTGCTCCAAGGAAGCACAGCAAATCAGGGTAAACAACATAAAATATTTAGATCACGGAAACATTAAGAGCGATTTTGGTGATGGGCATGAATTACATTCAGTGGCCAGACCATCTATGGAACAGCAAGAAGCTGATAATTCTCCAATGCTCTCACAGACAATAGAGCAAAACCACATGTCAGGGTGAATAGCTGACCATTTGGAAAGGCAGCCATCATTTAATGGCATCAGATGTAAACATACTGTCATCTGAACACTGTCACTGTGCTTATGTGTTGTGCTTACATTTTTCTCCCCAAGCTTAATAGATCGATATCCATTTGGTCTCACATTAGTGAAGCTTCTGAATATTGAACTCAGAAGGCACATGTAGCAACTCTGTTCTTGAAAGTCAAAGAAAGATTTGCTGTGGGTGAGAATGCAGACTGGTCCAGCTCCTGTGGAACACAGTATGGAGGTTCCTCAAAACATGAAAAGTTGGTCTACTATATAATTTAGCAATTTCACACCTAAGTATTTACCCAAAGAATAAAAAAAAAAATCAAAGTGATATATACTCTTAAGTTTATGCAACTTGACTGTTCATAGTAGTCAAGTTATGGAAACAACCTATGTGCACAATGACAGATGACTGGATTAAGAAGCAGTACAATTACACAATGGACTACTACTCAGCTGTAAAATACAAAAGACGAAGACTCACCATTTTCAACAACATGGATGGAACTGAAAGGGCTTATGCTAAGCTAAGTAAGAGAAAAACTGTATAGTTTTACCCATAGGTGGAATATAGAGAAACCAAAAAAGGGATTGAACAAAACTCAATCAAAATAAACCCTAGAAGTTGGACTGCAGAACTGAGGCTACCAGAGTGGGGCGAAAAAAGATGGGGAGCAAATGGGGGAGTGGCCCAGAAAAATAGGGTGAAGAATTATTGGGACTTTGCTGGTAGACATGGGGGTGACAAAATACATCTGAAGAGATGTGAACCTGTACCCCTAAATTATGTACAGTGTTGTAAGCCAACACTGATTCAATAAAAAATAACACAACTTAAAAATAGAAAGGCTTCAGAAAACAACCAAACAGAATGCCAACCAAAGACTCATATTTAGCTCACCTTTGTGCCCCAAGGAGAGTGACAGAGAGTTGCTAACATCAGGGTTAGGGAGCTGTAGGAGGGGCCTGGCAGTTCTGTGACAGCAGCTCAGGGGAGGAGATAAGAAGTACATAAAAAAAGACATCAGCACCCTGACATTTACTCAGACTGCTTCCTCTAGTATATTTTGTTCAGTCTTACCAATTTTCCTATCATCATATTACCTTTAAAAATTTGATGATGATAAATAGAGCGAAAGTAGAGTGCTTATGCTTTCTTGTTTGAATGGCACCTCAGGGTAATTAAATGGTTGTTCAGGGAAATTTATTCTTTAAGAAAAAAATCCCACCTAATAAATGAATGAGGAATGATAGAATTTGAATACCACCATTCTGGTTTCCCTGTTGAATAATGGACCCTGCAATAATAATGCATGGCTTATAAAATCATAAGTTAGAAAACTTATGGAGAGGTTTTATAATGGATGTGATGAACCGAGAACACAAAAACTGATGATTAATCTTGACAAAAAGAGAGAAAAATAGATATTATGTATCTTCTTATGTAAGCCAGTGAGAAATACATGCAGCACCCTCAAAATAAGCCAAAAACTTGAGTCTGAATCTGATAAAGCCTCTAAATGGCAGTTTACTGGAAATAAAGGAGACAAATGACACCATAAAACACTACAAAATTCCAGAAGGTGAAATGTCAGAGGCCGGCTCCAACAGATGTCTCTGGTCAGGTCCCGGGGAGGGTGAAGAAGGCGTCAGAGCAATGGCGAAAAGAGAGGAGCAAGTGAGACACAGCACACACCAGAGTGTGATCAAGCTGTTCTACTTTATTTTCCCCGATAGCAGGATTTTTATTTCATCAAAAGTAGGCTAGTAAGCATAACTTTAAAGAAAAATTGATTACAGACAATGGCAGGATGGTTACAGATATTCAGATACATAATCAATTGCATACTTTGATGAGAATCAAGGAACTTCTGGGAAAATGTCTATTGTTTGATGCAAATTCCTCTAAGGTACAGGACACAATATTTAACCTTTGCCCTAGGCCTAGGTCGAGGCTGCTGTCTTAATACCTATTGTCTGAAACCAAGACCTTAATCAAAGAAACCATCTTATGCTAATCTCTGGAGCAAATAATCTAAGCAACTATATGCTGATTTTTCGAGGCAAGGAAGGAAAATAGGGGAAGGGTGTAAATGTTCTTTGTTTTAAACATTAACCCTTGACCAGGCAAGGACACTTCACTATCAGAAGGACAGCTTGGTGCCTGGACCTAATCACATGGTCTTAGGCAATGAGAAAGGCTAGTTCATGCAGGCACAGTGGCGAAACTTAATTATTGTTCTCACCTGAAATTACAGGAATATTATACTTAAATTGTTTGCAAGCAGAAATATCGCATCCTGACTTTTATAGGAGCACTTCCTTGAAGGCTCTTAACCCATAAGGTGACCTTGTCAAACAACATGAGTCAGCATAGGTGCGACAGTGAAAACTTCCAGTAAAGAAAAGATAACTTTAAAGAAAAAAAGAAGAAAAGAAAACTATCAGAGATTAAATGAGTGCTAAGAAATTAATTAACCAGAGTCAGTGTGCAAACCTTGAATATTTTGAACAAGGCAGCTATAATAATCATTTATGAAACAAACAAATAAATTTAACACTAACTGAAGATGCTGAAAAAGTAACACCATTGTATTTAAGATGGCACAGCAGACTGGTGTTTATGTTTGAAAAATACACAGGAGGTGTTACTGCATAGACTGTGCCCATTGCTGATGGTGATGTCTGGAATGCTTGTAAGTAATCCTTTTGGGAGAAAGAGGAGTGTAAATGAAATAAGACTGGTCATAGGTTGGTAACTGTTGACATTGGAAAATGAGTGCTTGGAGATTCATATACAATCCATGAGCTACTTAACCTATGCACCCAAAACTACTATAATTCCCCGTAATAGCTTAAGAGATTGTATGACAAGTCCACCATTATAATGCATATGTTTCCTGCTAATATTTATAGCTTAATTCCTAAAAATTGAGCTATGAAATTTCCGTAAGTGATTCAGCCTTTTAAAAATTTCATTTCTTTATTTTCAAAAATTTCACTTTATTTTTAAATGAATTTTATTTATCTGCCATTCATTTACAAAACTATACAATTTGGAGTGTGCAATTTCACATCTCAACATAAATGAATCAGTCTCAAATTTACAGAAATATCAGCATAGGGAACAGATAACTTTTTAAAAACACTGAGCCATTTAGGAATATTCTCTTACATAGAGAAACTCTGTCATGTAGCAGAGATACCTCAAAGTCAGGAAATGGACACAATACTACACCAAATCCTCAGGGCCCCATGTTAGTGTCATTAGTTGTCCCCAAATGGCTTTTAGTCACAAAAGAACCCTGTTGTCTTATGTCGTTAGTTTCCTACAATCTGAGTTTCTGATACACACACATGCACACCAACACACATTTTTTTTTGCCTTTCAGTATTATTTGAAAACTATATTCTTGAATATGGATTTGATACTTTTCTCTTGACTGAAGTCAGCAATAAAATTTGCAGTAATATCACAAAAGGGATGGCCTTCTCATATTGAAGCCTATCAGGTGACACCCCATTGATATTTGTCCTCTTGCTGACAATGGCCATGGGACTTACTGAATGAGGGTGGTTTCTGCCAGGCATCTTCACTGAAAAGTGACTCCGTAATATCAGTAAGTAGTTTGGGCCGGGGAGAAACTGTCGAACTATGCAAACATTCTCTTCATCATTCCTTCAACTTGATACTTTACTCAATGAATCAGTATAGAACTCATGCATGATTCCTTAAAATTCAATGGATTATTATCCATAACTTCCATTCATTTTCTTGCTATTATTGTCCCAGATTTGATCTGTGCAGGGTCCTTTGTTACAGCAGATTTTCACTGGGGAGCTAGGCAGCACTCAGAGAGGAGGAGGGAAGGTCTTTATTTACGCTGCTGGGACCAGAGATCTTTCTCCAAAGTCTGAGCCCTGAGCAACTGTGTAACAGAGTATTTATTGCCTAAAGCAGGGGTACATTTTCACTATAAAGCCAGCTGTGATGAATCAGGTATGTGGCCTTGAGAGTGTTTGAGTTGTTCCCTGAAACTTTCAGTCTAGAGGCTATGTCCCAGCTTCAGCTAATCAACAGGTCAGCCTGATATTTTCCATTTTGCTTTGAGCTGACCTCTGTGCCTTCCTGACATTCCCCATCCTTGACCACATGTTGACTTTACTATAAAACAAGATGCTGCAGGGTCATCTTACATTTTCCTTGTCCTCAGAATCAGTCATATTTTCAAGGTTCCAGAAAAGAATGCCCTTCGGAAGCCAAGACCAGGCACCAAGGAAATTCCGTGCACATGGAATGTTCCGGGACATTTCAGTAAAAGATATAGGAAACACACACGCATTAATGTGTTCTTGCTTTCATACAGGCCTAGCACACATGACTTCCAATTTCAATTCCACACCACTTGGTTCATCCGATCCTTTTCCACATATTTGGCTCATGTTTCCTACCATAAAAATAAACCTGAATCTCAGCAGAAAGTCCTTGAGAAGTTATGTTCTGGAGATGTGCATGACTATGTTTTCCTGGAATGGTTCTTAATGCCAGACTTAAGGGGAACTGAGAAAACAGGATATCGTATAAAGGGGTAACATTTCATGTGTCTCCACAAAATGAGTCTCCACAAAGAAGTAATAGATAAGTGAGACAGAAGAAAGGAGAAAAAATACTGAATGAGAAGGATAAATGATGTTTGGGGAGGCCATTTGGCCAACTGTAGCTTTGCCCCTACATAGGGTGAGGAGAGGGAATGAGTTGTTTTTGAAGCCAATGTCCTAAGTAGGTCACAAGAACAGTGGACGCTGTTTCTGATCTTGAGGGAAAATTAAATATTTTATCACTTTTTTTTTCCTGTTAGTTTCTATTCTTTTCTTAAAGGTATAGTATATGCAAATTGTAAAACAAACAAACAAACAAAAAAAAAACCAGAATGACATGGGGGGATCTGCCTCTTATTATACTTGATATGTTCACTTCTTTGATAAATTTCCTGAATGTAACCTATGCCCCTTGGGTGACCATCTTTCCCCCCAATCCAATGACACCACCATGCAGAGATAGCTCCTGTCTTCCTGGGTGGTGAGCCTCATCTGCACACCCGGGCCACATCACCACACAGAAGCCGCCTCAGCGAAGCTGAGCCTGGCACCCTGCACAGATGCCCTTCCTGGGCTTCTTGGTACCTGACTCCATGTCCAAAATCCACTTCCCTCTTCACTTGCTTGGGAGATAACAGTCCTCACCCACTGAATTCTGACACCTTCTCATGGGCCACGCCCACACACGGCCAGTAACCCTCTCCCCTGCCCCACTTGGACGCCCACCTTCCGGAACAGCAGCCTCACCTGGCTCACCACCGCAGAGAGCTTGTCACAGACACAACACTCTCAACTTACTTGCCTTTCTGCAGAACTGGACATCCTGGTCACCTCAGGTGACACCAGCTTTGCTCTTCAGGCTCTGATGTCCTGTGCAGAATCACCTCTCACTCCGCCCGATGGATTTCTTCCCCATCAGGCAGACTCTGGCATCACATGGGAAGCCACCTGTCCTTCCCTGGTCTCCATAACCACATAATTCTCGCTACTGGCCCAAGGTCCTCCCACATAATGCCCTCTTCACTCTGCTTGGCTTTTATTTTAATTAAATGCTTTATTTTGTGCTTGTTACCAAGACAAGAGAACAAACACTGGTGAGAAAATGGTGGAAAGGTGACTTTTGTGCACTGTACGTGGGAATGCAGGATGGTACAGACAGAGGGGCCTCAGAAACTGAAAAACAGAATCACCAATTCCATTTCTGCTCAACATCCCAAAGAAAATAAAATCACTATCTCACAGAAAAATCTGCAAGTTCACTTTCAATAACCATTATTTGCAATATCCTAGACATGGAAACAACCTAAGTGCCTATAGCAAATCAGTAGATAAGAAAAAGATGGTAAATGCATACAAGGGGTATTAAAAAAAAGGACATCCTGTCACTTTTGACAACACAGATTGAGCTGAGGACATAAAGGTAAATGACACACCACTTTTCCCACTGTCTATTCATCACATTCTTTCATTCATGTTTCCCAGAAGCCCACGGAGAGTCCTTTACTCTCAATGCCAACTCAGTAAGGACAGAGGATTGTGATCTAGTTCATCTTCTCAACAAAGCTTTCGCTCATTATAGAAATAAGGTGAACTGCTGGACATCAATATGCTGAAGGATCAATTTTCCAAACTACCAATTAGCTAAATCATTAAGGACCTCTCCCCCGCTACACCCCATAAAAGGTTGCCCTTGCTATGAATAGCCAGTTAGCTGTGGACTTATTGGGGTCATTCAGCTCAATATCCATTTCTCATGTTTCAAATGTTCAGACCTCAACTTCTCAATGGCTTATAAATAATAAGTTGTTCTCTCTTTAATGAAGTGGAAGGTCTTCTAAATATTTGTCAGTTTCTGTCCTTCCTCACATAGAAACAAATCCTGTGAACAGTCATAAACATGCTATAAGGTGATTTTTTTGAGAGTTTTTAAATAATCCATCATACAGTAAATAAATTCATAGCTAACAACTTTCTTCTAAAAAATTATTTGTTACCCAACTTTTCAAATACTGATGTCCAGTCCACCAGATTTTCCCCATATATCCAGGGTGAAGGATTAGTATTTTGTGGCTTCTTGTTTGCTCTTTATTTTTAAGTCAACTTATGCTGATCAATATTTTTATGAAACACAAGAAATATGAATAATTCAATAAAAGTAAAATTAATTATTTAAAAATAATTGATTTAAATAATTAATTAATTAAAGTAATTTAAAAATATGACACTAAAAAGCCCCATGAATGATATGCATCAAATTTTTATTAAACAAACATAAAAACACTTGGTCAAATTTGTCTTCTAAGCACTTCCTCTAAATTTCAGCTCTGATCTCATTTGAGGCCCCACTTGGAGGTCACTGGTCTATATGGACCAAGCTCACACCTGGCGATTTCTTGCCATTTTATCTCTCTCTAAGACTTCATGCACTTACAGCTATTTCTAGGGATCTCATAGGCTCTTGGAGGTCAAAGGCAATGTCTTCTATTTCGTTAGCAACCCCCAAAGGACTGATTCTGATAGAGCTTAATAAAGTCTTATTGATCAACAGAAAACAGTTTATTCTATTGCTTTGGTTCTGTCTCTGATTTTCTTCCCTGTTGCATTCTATGTTTGAATAGAATTCATCTTAAATCCTTTCTGGAAAGAGGTACAGGTTGCAAACTGGTGGTCTGATGGCTGGGTCTGGATAATAAACGAGCTTTGTTCTAGCAAGTCAGTCTTCAACTTGTTAAAGAAACATTGGCAACCTGAGGTCCCCACCCACAGGGAGCAGCAGCTTCATGCTGGATAGGGATGCTGCCCCTCCCTGAAGGGGTGAGACACTCAGGTCCCCTCAGTTCTTGGTTGACCCACTTACTTCAGTCACCTGCTCGGAACCACTAGTCTTTTGAAATTGCAAAAAGCTAATTAGAATAATAAAGTTGGGGTTGATAGAATCTAAACACAAAACTAAAGCATAAGAAAGAGGCCCCCTCCACCCTATTAACTGAATATGTGTCCCTAAGAGTTTCCAAAGCATCCTGATTTGCCATTGAAACCCCACAAAACCACACAAGGGTGGGGTGATTGCTCCCATTTTCAAACGAGACAACTGAGGTTCAAGGAGAAGCATTCGTCAATACGTAGGTGATTAAGATTCACTTGATGGAGGTGTATTAAGGTAGCAGATGGTCATAACACCTACTAAGTCCCTTCGTGGTATTTCCTAAGCATTTCCAGTACACACTACAACAAAATGTTTCCGTCTATCACAGAAAGTCAACTTTTAAATTATGTTTTCAAATCTTAGTGTTTCTGTGATAGGAAATCCCTTTTAAGCTTCATGCTGAAAGATTATTTTTAAAAATTCTTTTTATGCTTCATACGAACAGATTCTCTATACTAACAGATTTCATCTATCCCTTCGTAAGCCCTGTTTCCCATTGCTCTAACTGATGCTTTATTTCCAAAAAAAGATGACACTCTCAGGGCCCAGCCCCAAAGTGGAACAGCCCTAGGAGTGGGTGGGATCCTCAAAGGAGGCCTCTAATTTTCTTTATTTCCTTTTTTTTTTTTTTTGAAGGTTCTGGGCCACCACTCAGAATCCCTTCCTTGGGTGCAACAACAGAATTGTCAGTGACCAAACCCAGCACTTCACTCCAAAGTCTAGCAGAGCCTGAAGAATTCTTCTATAACCCTTTCTCCCCTTCTCCTGAGATTTCCCAAGTGCCATAAAGAGAGAGGACCACTGAACTCTTGGATTTATAAAGAATTAGGAAAATACCTCTCCTGAAATAATATCATAGCATAAAAAGCAATTCCCTTTGGAACACATTTTGGGACACTAATGTTCAAACCCCAGAGGAATCCCAGTCTAAATGGGGGCTCTTGGCACTCTGGGTCTTGGGGTGGCCTCAGCCACCGGGAAGCCTGGCTCTGCAGAAGGGTGCTGTCAGTAGGGTAGCCACCAGCCACATGTGGCTATTTAAATCAAATAAATTAGGTAAGAGGAACAACTCAGTGGCTAGCCAAACTGTGAGCACTCAATAGCCATTAACAGCAACATCAATTCAAGTCTAATCTTGGTCTGTTCACAGGGAGAGGATCTTAGTGACAGTGCCCATCTTCTGTGACTCCTGGGGTGGTGAGGTGAATTCCAAATGTATAAGGTAGGTGTCAGGGGGCTGGGGGCAGTGGGAGCCAGGTGTAGCTGACACAGCTGGGAGATGGAGACCTCTCCCATGAAAGGCATGCTGGCTCCAAAACCACCTACTGCAAGAGGCTGTAGGCTGCATTGCTTCACTAAATAGAACAAACAGCAAGCTAAGATCACAAACACTTGAATAAGTAAAACCACTCATCTTCCTCTTCGTTAGCCTCCCTCTATCTTTGGAAACAGTACTAGAATTTTATGTTTCCTACTTGACCATAATAATCTTAAGGGCTTAAATGTTGCATCTCCAGTATCTGGCACATAGCAGGTGTCAATAAGTATTTATCCAATGAGCATTAACTGGAAATGTATTTTTAAAAGCATTATGTAATCAGGTGAATACAGATTCTGTTCTGCCACCTCTGTTCCAGTTTATGTCAGTTGCTCTACCATACTTATGGAAAAAAATTCTCCTTTCCTATACAAAGTATTCCAGTTTGTTTTAGAAAGTATCTGGTCACTCTAGTTTAAAGGACATACAAGCAAGGTGCCAGGGGAACAAGGAGTGCAGAATGAGTGACTTGAGCCATTCACCCAAACATGTAATATAGAATCTAACAGTTCAGTGCTCCCTGCAGAGAAAACATCCAGAATTCATTTAAAAAATTGTTCAAAATTCTGGCCTAAGTGTGCATTAAAAATAAGTGCATTTAGGGCCTCCCTGGTGGCGCAGCGGTTAGGTGCTGTGCTGTGGAGCTGTCGGCAGCGGTGTCGAGAGTTCGATGCCCAGCTGGGGAGATTCCCGCATGGCACGGCAGACCTCTCCTGCCTCACCCACTGTATTTCCAACTATCTGCTTGTTCTGCTCCCAACTCTGGTGATCCCTCTCACCGCCCCACTCCTCTGGCCTGTACCCCAGCTTGTGTGCATAAATAAATAAATCTTTAAAAAAAAATAAGTGCGTTTAAAACCAGTGATGTACACTGGTAATTGTGTTCAATGATCAGCTGACAGTCTTTACTTCAGAAGGAGCCAAGTCAACGATAGCAGCTGGGGGTTGGAATAACTGTCCCAAAGGGCTAATATGACAAACTCAATAAGGTTTGTCTTGAGTATATAACAGAGTAAACACTGTATTCTTGTCTCAATCCAAGTATAGTACATTTTCACAAGAAACATTACTAGAACATATCCAGATCAAATCAAGATCCGTTCATCTCGAGGGGAGGCATGCAGAGAACTTACTGCTAAAGATAGTATCAATCAGACTTTTCTCCTTTATTGAAATTATTTTTTTACTCTAAAAAGGTTGCTGGGTAAATTACAGTATGAACATTTATTTTTCCCTCAAGGGAGACAATTATCACAACGTATTTGTGTCCTATGCATCTATGCACTTATGTTCAAGAATCAGTTGTGGAAAAAGTCAGGTAAAACAGACTCATTTCATGCAGATTTCTCTCCTCCTCTCTGGATCTCCCAATTCCCATAAAAAAAGAGAGGAAGAACAGTCCGCTGAACTCTCAGATTTGTGAAGCATTTCAGAAAATCTCTCTCACACAAGTTTTCAATTATAACCTCGTTATTTGAAGCACACCCAGCCTTCTAATGGACTTTTACATAATAGAGTCTTATTCATCAAAACCCTCAAGACTCTGAATTATTTAATTATAGTGGTTTCGATTGGAGGACAGACTGTATTGTATTTCAACCTAAATTGTCTGAATGGGAGAAGATGAGGAGCTTACTTGTCACTAAGAATTAAGCTAATTCATAATCAGGGAAGAACACGCAATGTATCTGACAAATCTGAGAGATACATTTGTGTTCAGCAAACATGTTTACACTGGTTGTTAGAAATAACCATATAGAAATCTGGATATTTCTCTAGTCGCATTTCCTTTCCTCCCTGTTGGCAAGTAACTTGTAGAGGTAACAAGTGAAACAAAAGGAACAAATTACACTTTTTAGATAAGGACAACGATGTTTATTTGCTTGCTCATTTCTTTTAACATTCTTTTGTCTAATATAAATTATCCCAGAGTCACATGATCCAATCTGATGGATCCTCAGCTTCAGAACAAAGCTGTGCGCCAAATGGAATTACAGGCCCAGGTCAATTAGGCCTTGAGCAATTATCCAAATCTGATTTGCAATCATGGACATCATTACTCATACAAACTGCATCCTTTAGTCACTGCTGTTGATAGTTTCCCTTCCTCCATGAAACAGTTTTCACTTCCCTCTGCAAGTCCCACCAAAATGGGTCAGGGGATGGAAAGATCATTGATTATCAGGTTACAGATTTTGATTTACAAACACTTGTCTGCTATATTATAGGAAAATTCCTTCAGATCCGTACTCCTTTATCACAGAGATACTATGCTGGTAGAAGACATTCACCTGCTATTTTACCAAGAGTGTTTTGGTTGCAACTGACATAAAGCCCAGGTGTAGGTATAGAGCAAAAGGATCCTATGATGATAACTCTACCTTGACCCTCCTATTCTTGGCTTGGTTCGTCCACAAATTGTGACTCTATGTGACAGCATTATGGTTTCCAGAAGCGGTAGCACATGATTGAGAGGAAACTAGGGACCTCAAAATTTACAGGTGAACCCTTTAGATGGATTCAGCCATGTGCTACACAGAGGAAAAGGGAACAGAATCTTAGTGTGGTTGATCTTTAATAAAATTAGTGTCCATAGAAAGAAGAAAGGATATTCCTAATAAAAGGTTCCCAATAACCCCTCCCCCCAAATGTCTATCCCTTCATGGGCAAATGCCCAGTCAAACAGGACCACTGAGGTTCAAATACTTGCCTCACAAACAGGGTAAGGCAGGTACCAGCAAGTGTATCAAAAGGAGAAAAAGAAAATACAAAATCAAAGTCCATATCAAGAAAATGGCTCCTCTTGTCTCTGCCAAGGACAAGGATCAGCCTCCCCACATGTCTCTCACCCACATGTCTTTTCCAAGTGTCCCTACATATCTCACCTCCATGTGTCTCATTCTATGTCTTTTCTCCAAGTCTCTGGTGCAAATTGAAGCCAAAGAAGCACGAGAGCCACCCTCCTGACCTGCTTTCAGGGTTTCATAGGTCCACCTGGCCACCCAGCTTTACGCTTTGCTCCCAAAAGCTCCAGCTCAGGAAGTCAGGATAATGACATACAGTAACTTGTAATCCAGAGTGGCTACATGTGAGTGGGGGTGGGGGAAATGGCACCTTCCTTTCATGGAAGTACGCTTGTAGTAGAAGCACCAAAATGATTTTCCTGGGGTTGAGTACAGCAGAAATAATGCCCTTACCAATCTCCAGCAAGTCTAGAGAGCATCTCTAATTGAACATATCCTGAGCCAATCCCAGAAGCAAATAAATTAAATGTGGAGAATGTAATAAACTGTCATGTTCATATCAACCTCCTGGATCAAAGGCATAGACAAAGCAAACTCAGATACTAGTACAAAAGCACTAATGTCCATTGAATCCTAAAGCAGTAGAAACAGACCAAGCTCACCCTTGTGAAGAATTTCCTTTTTCCCTAAAACACTGTACCTGCTTCAGAGTCATCTTTGATAATGCCATATATCAGAAAGTATTGCTTGAAAAATCCCTGATTAATTAAAACACAGCTATCTTCTTCTGGATTAAATGAGGTAGCTCATTGGCAGGAACATAAATCATGAATGTCTTCTTGAATGCATTCATTACAGCACTGAGATCCTTCAGAACAGGTTGAGGACATGAGGATAGAGAGCAGAAACTTCAGAAATAACTTCCTATACAACAATGTCCGGCCCTCTCATTCACATAGCAACAAAGAACAAAGAATCTCTCCTTTGGACCTTAAAACACAACAAGATTTCTACCACACAGACAACCAACTTAGGATACTTTTAGAACTAAGAATTATCAAGTACTAGGTTGCCAGACAAAACAGGATGCTCAGTTAAATGGGAATTTCAAATATAGATCGAAAAAAAGCTTTAATACAACTATGCTTTTCAACACCACATAGGGTATACTTATATTAACATTCATTTGTTGTGTATTTCAAAGTTAAAGTGTAACTGAGTGGACTGTGTTTTATTTGCTAAATCTGATTATCTATTCTATCGACTATTCATAGCCACCATTCCCTGTTCGTCCTATCTTCAGAGTTTCAAAGTTCTTCCTTACACCAAAAATTATGGCTATCAAACTGAATTCCCTTCAAATACTTTCCCAAACGTATACAGCATCATTGTTACTTTTATTTATTTATTTTTTACAAATCATGTGGTCCAGTCCAGGGTTACAATGTAACCCCCATGGAGATAGTGGGGAAGAGTGCTACAGGATAGCACTCACACCTCCCACCTAGGTTTTTAATTCAGGATATTTATTTAGACTTCGGGGTTAGAATTTGCATTTTAAAATAGTTATATAAATTTTAGACAAAGGGCATGACAAGCCAACACAATAATACCATCAAGTGCTGGTGGGGTTGTGGAGGAACAGGAACTCTCATTCATTGCTGGTAGAAATGCAAAATGGTGCAGTCATTTTGGAAGACATTTTTCACAATTTCTTACAAGTATGGGTGGGGGACAAGGACACCTGTCATTTGAAAACTTGAGCAGCTCATTTCTAAACACTTTTGGGGCATAAAACTGCATTCTTACCTAACTGAGTCATACCATGGCCACAGGCTCCCTATAGTGACACACTGTTGACAATGAAGATTACTGTTTCTCACTCTCACTCACTTCAGTTTTTATCATCAGTCAGTGCTCAGACAGATAGAATTTTCATGAATGCTCAGAGGTACCTTTAAACATCTCTCATCTTTTATTTCCCTTCACTAGGACTAAATGCCCTAGTTTTTAATGCTTGTATCCTGAACACCTCATTCATCAGCAGATTTAGCTGAAGTAAGTAGAAATCCATACGCAGAATAACTGACAGGCAAGCTGTGATTAGACCATCCCTGTTATGATGTTTAATTACTGGAAATTATAGGAGTTTTCATCTATAACATTTATTACTCCACTGTATTATACTTTATTGCTAAGGCATGGCACAAATAATTGCCTTTCTCTAGATAAAATCTTGGCATTTTAGAGGTGATGGGTATAGCCTATATTCATTTTTCTTAGGCAGTATTTTTCTACTTGGTTACAAATTTCAACATGGCTGTATTAGGATAGGCAATATGAATTTTAATTTTGCGGGCTTTCTCTGATTTCCTGTTGTCAAGAAAATATACATATTGCCTTCCAAGATGGGGAAACTGTGCATTCAATAATCCTTTCAGTCAATCCCACACGAATTCTCCTCCAGTTCCCATACATCAGAGATGAATTAAGAGGCATATGTTGTGTGTATAAGAAAAGAAAATTCCTGTATCTTTGTCTCCATTCTCTTCTGATGGAATAAATGGTCCTTTTAATGGGACAAACATCACTGGGGAGCTAGGGAAATGGACAGGAAGAACTCCTGACAATATAATTCAATAAATATACATGAAGTGAATTGTGAATAAGGGCAAAGCAAAGTCCCAGAACTGCCTAAAATAAAATGTGATGTATTTATTACAGGAGATACTAATAGGCATACTGAGATACTCAGAAGGGACTGCAATTCCATCAAAATTTCATGCTCTGCCAAATCATGCCAGGTTTAGAATATGTAAAGTCCTAAATATGCATGTACATGTCAATAACAACACATCCTGTATAAGAAACAGGTTTTATTTGAGGGGGGGAGTGTAGGATTAAGGGAGCTAAATCACTATATAAATTTAAAAAGTTGGAGCCCCAAGAGAGACCAAGAACTCATGGGAAAGAACATAGTGAGATGGGGTTTTGCCTCCATCTCAGATGGCTGTCCAGAAGATGGAACTGAGGAAGCAATGGCGAGCTCTAAGAAGTAGATATTGGAGGTATTCAAGCAGAGATACCTAGACATTTTTCCAAAATAGGACTTCAGAGAACCAGAAAACAAATGGTTAAGACAGCTAAATCTAGGACTGGAGGGACCTCCCTGGTGGCGCAGCGGTTAGGCGCTGCGCTGTGGAGCTGTCAGCGGAGGCAATGCGAGTTCGAGGCCCGGCCAGGGAGAATCCCGCATGGTGCGGCGGACCTCTCCTGCCTCGCCCGCTGCTCCCCTCAGCAGTGTGTTACTGCTCTGCCTGTTCTGCTCCTCGCTCCTTCTCTGGTGAACCCTCTCGCCGCCCCACACCTCTGGTCTGTATCCCAGCTTGTATGTATAAATAAGTAAACCTAAAATAAAAAAAAAAATCTAGGACTGGAAAATACAGAAACAAAAGGTTAGGGCTACTCATTACTGACTCTAGCAGGACAGATAGAATACTGAATTGGTTTACAGGAAAGCTGTCTGTCCAGATAACCAGAGTCCAACCACCCTTATCTAGTTGAAACAGCCCATTGGACTACAAAAGATTCAGCGCATCCACAGACTTTTCCTTCCTGCTTCAATTTACAACAACTTTGTTACCATTCTGAAATCTCCACCTAAGGGAGGTGCTGAGCTGCCATTTTATCAACATGTGATGTATGTGGGAACATGAACCCCACCTGAGCTCCCTTAGATGACCCAAGATGGCCAACAACATGCAATAGCTCCCACGCCCAATCACTAGACCCCGAGGGAAGAAGGGTCAGTGTGCGTGGGGGCAGGGGTTTGGGGGGTGAGGATTCATGAACATTGGACTGGGAAAGGATGATTCACGTTCTAAAACTTCCTCTTAGTTGACATGACTATATCATACCAGAGTCCTGATCCCACTAAACAAAAGGAAGCCTCTAACTTTTTTTCTAATATATATTTTTTTACTGTTATTTATATATTTTACATGTTGTATTCCCCTTGGGTAACCCACCACCAATTCACACGTGATCCATCTCCATGGTCCCTTGTGTTCTTTTCTACTCCATTTTGTGCCCTTATCTTTCCTATCCCCCCACTACCCCCCAAGTGTCTCTCCCATTTGGTTTCCCTATAGTCCTGTTATAAGTGAAACCATTCAATATTTTTCTCTTTCTTTCTGGCTTGTTTCACTGAGTATGATCCCCTCTAATTCCATCCATGTCACTGCATATTGCATGTGTTTATCTTCTTTGAATGCTGAAAAGTATTCCATTGTGTATATGTACCACATCTTCTGGATCCAGTCATCTATTTTTTGACATCTGGGTTGCTTCCATACCTTTGCTATTGTGAACAGTGCTGCAGTGAACATACGGGTGAAAGTATCCTTTCGGATTAGTGTTTTTGTGTCCTTTGGTTAGATTCCCAAAAGTGGGATTGCTGGGTTTTATGGAAGCTCCATGTTTAGTAGTGTGAGGAATCGTCATACAGCTTTCCATAGTGGTTGGACCAATTCACATTCCCACCAGCAGTGTAGAAGAGTTCCTTTTTCTCCACATCCTTTCCAGCATTTGTTGTTGCCTATATTTTTAATGTGTGCCATCCTCACAGGTGTGAGGTGGTATCTCATAGTGGTTTTGATTTGCATTTCTTTGATTATAAGTGATGTTGAGCATTTTTTCATGTATCTGTTGGCCATTTGCTTTTCTTCTCTGGAGAAGTGCCTTTTTAGCTTTTCTGCCCATTTTTTTGACTGGATTGTTAGCTTTGTTTTTGTTGAGTTGTGTGAGTTCCTTGTAAATATTTGTTATCAGTCCTTTATCGGATGTATTGTGTGCAAAGATCTTTTCCCAGTTGGTAGGGTGTCTGTTAGTTTTGGTTAATGTCTCTTTTGCTGTACAGAAGCTTTTTATTTTGATGTAATCCCACCTGTTTATCTTGTCCTTCACTTCCTTCGCTTTGGGGGATGTATTGTTAAAGATTTTGATGAAATGTATGTCATGTAGGGTTTTGCCTATATTTTCTTCTATAAATTTTATGGTTTCAGGTCTTACGTCTAGGTCTTTTATCCATTTTGAGTTGGTTTTCATGCAGGGTGTGAGGCAGTAGTGTAGCCTCATTTTTTTTGCATGTGGCTGTCCAGTTTTCCCAGCACCATTTATTGAATAGACTGTCCTTGTTCCACTGCATTTTCTTTGCTCCTTTGTCAAAGATTAGTTGCTCATATAAATGTGGCTTTAATTCTGGGTATTCTATTTGGTTCCATTGGTCTTTGTGTCTGTTTTTGTTCCAGTACCATGCTGTTTTAGTTATTACAGCTTTGTAGTATAGTTTGAAATCAGGGAGTGAAATTCCTCCGTTTTCTTTCTTTTTAGTCAAGAGGGCTTTAGCTGTGCGGGGCTTTTTGTGGTTCCATATGAATTTCATCAGTATTTGATCTATTTCTTTGAAGAATGTCATTGAGATTTTTATTGGAATAGTGTTGAATCTGTAAATTGCTTTTGGGAGGATTGCCATTTTGATAATGTTAATCCTTCCAATCCATGAGCAGGGTATCCTATTTGGATTCCTTGAATGGCTTTCTTTTGTCTTATTGCTCTGGCGAGGACTTCCGGTATTATATTGAAAAGCAATGGTGAGAGTGGACATCCTTGCCTTGTTCCTGATCTTAGTGGGAAAGCCTTCAGTCTCACCATTGAGGATAATGTTGGCTGTGGGTTTGTCGTTTATGGCGTTTATTATGTTGAGGTATGTTCCTTCTATGCAAGGATTTCAAGGGCTTTTATCATAAATGGATGTTGCACTTTGTCAAATGCTTTCTCAGCATCTATTGATATGATCATGTGGACTTCATTTTTCTTTTTGTTGATGTGTTGAATTATGTTGACTGAATTTCGGATGTTGAACCATCCTTGTGTCCCTGGGATAAATCCCACTTGTTCATGGTGTATTATCTTTTGGGTGCATTGTTGGATCCTGTTGGCTAAGATTTTGTTAAAAATGTTTGCATCAGTGTTCATTAGAGAGATTGGTCTGTAGTTTTCTTTTTTGTGTGTTATCTTTGTCTGGTTTTGGTACTAGAGTAATGTTTGCTTCATAGAATGTGTTTGGTAGTACTCCTTCCTTCTTGATTTTTTGAAAGAGTTTGTGTAATATAGAGACTATTTCATTTTTGAATGTTTGGTAAAATTCGTTTGTGAAACCGTCTGGTCCTGGGCTTTTGTTTTTGGGGAGGTTTTTGATTACTGTTTCAATTTCACTGCTTGTGATTGGTCTGTTTAGGTGTTCTATATCTTCTTTATCTAGTTTTGGATGATTGCATAGTTCTAGGAATTTGTCCATTTCCTCTAGGTTGTTGAACTTGCTTCCATATAGTGTTCATAGTAATCTCTGATTATTCTTTTGATTTTTGCTATGTCCGTTGTGATTTCTCCTCTTTCATTTATGATCCTATTTGTGTTTTCTCCCGTTTTTTCTTTGTAAGCCTGGCTAGTGGTTTGTCTATTTTGTTTATTTTTTCAAAGAATCAGCTTTTGGTTTTGTTGATCTTCTGGATTTTTTTTTCCAGTTCATTTATATCTGCTTTGATTTTTATTATTTCCTTTCTTAAGCTGGCTTTGGGTTTTTTTGTTGTTCATTTTCTAGTTCTTTGAGATGTCAGATTAGATTGTTTCTTTGAGTTGTTTCTTGTTTCTTGATGTGAGCTTGTAATGCTATATATTTTCCTCTTATTACTGCTTTTGCTGTGTCCCAAATGTTCTGGAAGGTTGTGTCTTCATTGTCATTCATTTCTATATATTTTTTAATTTCTTCTTTGATCTCTTCGTTGATCCACTGGTCTTCCAATAATGTGGGCTCCAGTCTCCATGAGGTGAAAGGGTTTCTTTTTTTCTTCTTATTGTTTATTTCCAGTTTGACTCCTTTGTGATCGGAGAAGAAGGCCGGTACGATTTTGATCTTATTATATCTGTTGAGGTTTGTTTTGTGGCCTAATATGTGATTGATCCTGGAGTACGTTCCGAATGCACTTGCGAAAAATGTGTATTCAATTTTTGGGGGGTGAAGTGATCGATAGATATCTGTTAATCCCATGTGGTCTAGGTCTTTATTTAGAGCAATAAGCCTCTAACTTAAACTGACATGACACCAACCTTCTGCCCAACTCTATATAAATCTACAGCTCTAGTGCCCTTTCCTATGGCTTTCGTTGAAATTAGCAAGATAATCTGAGTAACTAATCTTGGGTCCAGTAAATATTCTGTTCAAATAAACCCTTCCAGGGTGAGCTTGTGTTTAATTAATTTAATAAATTGCCAGGACCAACCTTTCAACAAGGCATTTCCAAGGAAGGGTCCCAAAAATATCAATTTGCTAATTCTCACTCAATTGTTGCTAATATCTGCAATCACCTAGTAGATTTCCCTCCTTCCCCAGTAAGGTACCATCTCATACTCATCTTGCTAAACACAAGTTGATTATCCTGTCTTTTCTGAAGTCCCCCCTGCTTTCCATTTTGAAACAATGCTCCTTCCAGTCTCTCTGTCTCCTTGATGATCATTGCCATTCAGTGATTCCTACTCAATCATTTCCACTAAAATCCTGATATTCAACTTGACTTCTATTTTCCTCATCTCTCATTTAGTTGGGGAAAACTGTACACAGCTGATTATTTTTGTGCCATGGATAATGAGTAGCTGATAATTAGAGTTTAGGCAGTGATTGCATATCCAAATATCTTGCAGGAACATTAGACATATGGGTGATACAGGTAATGAGCAGTCACTGGGCTGGGTTCACTAGTGGACCAGCAGAAAATTACATGTTGCATATTATATGCACAGTAGGGGGTATTTAGCAAAGATAGAACAAGTGAAAGCTGCTGCTGCTTATATCCTCATTTCAAGTAACTGCATGCAAAGTAATTTCCACAAAGGCCCTGCATACCCAGCAACTTTTCATTTCTTTCTCTTACAGAAGTATAAATCATGCAACTGTGAAAATCACTGTGTGGTATAAGTGGTGTTGCTCTTCTGTGGATCTGAGAAAAAAGATGAGGGCATATTCCCAGCTTTCCAGTCTTCTTATACCATCTGTGGTTTTCTCCTTGTGTCTGGGTCTACAGCAAAAATCCTCTCCTGTCCGTTCCAAGAATGACTTCAATAAACATTAATTCTCAAATCCTTGAATTCAGTAGAGATTGTAAAGACAACTGTTGAAAGAGTCAAATATCAAATTGTAGTTTGGCAACTACAGGCGAAAGTTGGCATTTGTTCTCGCCAAATGGTGGATTTCTGAGTTATTCCCAGCAGCAAGCACTTAGGATGCTGAGTAAGTGGTCCTGAAGACAAAGCTGAGGGCATCATTTCATGGTTCTGTATATTCTTCCTCTTTCAATTCTCCAAGGGCAGAGTTCATCCTTTAATATCTTAAATGACTGTAATTCTAATAAAAATAAAAATAACCACTAGCCTGTTAAACAGATTATGCTCAGAGATTTTCTATAAGTAACTTCATGAATTTGCCAAATGCCTTATTAATCTTCAAGGTCTGCCAATTATTTTTATGTGTATTAAGAAATTAATACTTTGTGGTCATTTGATAGTTAGATTTTTTATGCCCAAGTAATTTCTTCCATCAAGAATCAGGTCTTGTTCGAATATTAACGTTTATCTAACTCTGAAACATCAAGGTAAAATAAAATTCTCAAACCAAGGGCCCATTTGACATGTTTGAGTTATCTACTGATCAGTAATAAAGATAGTTTTCATTCCTATTTCAGAGATAATGAAACAGGAGCAAAGGGGTTAAGTGACTTACCTGTAGTTGACTGAAAGAGCCTAACACAAAATAGATCTTATCCTTATTTTCTGGTTTGAATTGTAATTTGTTGAGATATCTAAATCACATCATTTCTGTAAGAACTAAAGTCATGGAAGGAGGTGACTTGTGTTTACTTTTTCCTTGACGAGGACCTTTTCCCCATTGCTCCTTCCTTGCTTCATTAGAGATGGGTTAGTCACATTGAAACTGACTGGTGCTTATGAAACTACCATTTCCAAAAATGAAAGTGAGACCAGTCAGGCTGCAAATACAATTTAGAGACAAGCCTCACTGGAGTGTGGTCGTTCATGATGCTGCTGTTAAGGTGCAATACTCAAACCTATCTGTGCCTTGCTTTGTTTGTATGCAGCTCCTACTTTAGCTCAAATGTCCTCTCCTTTTGTCTTACCACCCCCTTCTAGCTTTGTCCTCTTCCAAGGCTAATTGAGGAATAATGATTTTGCCCCCAGGGTAGGTCATGATCAGAAGGTTAATGATGAAGTAGGTTGCCAAGTTTTGAAGAGACTGTGCCTGAATCTGGGAAATGAAGATTAAAGCCAGGCTCTACCTTTAACTGGTGGTGTAATCTCCAGCCAGGATCTCTAAATTTCCCAAACCTCTATGTTGCCATTAATACATTTACATCTGGGAGTGATAACTGTAGCAATGTAGACAAAATGAAAGGATGCACATGCAACACTTGGTACAATACCTGTTATGCAGTGAGTGACTGGAAAATGAGAACTATTGTTAATTAACACAAACTCATAATTTTTTAATGTTGACACTGAATAAAAAAATCAAGCAGAAGTTCAAGGAGACATAGATCATAATTGGATTGATAGATTTATGGGCAAATTTAATCTTATCTTCATTGAATGCACACCTCCTCACATATGTTGATTTATTTAGAGCCATGCCCCCTTGTGATTACTGTTCCATTTGTGGTTACCCTTGTACAGAAAGCAAATGTCACACCATCTACACCCTGCTGTTTTGTTGTCATGTTAGCCACAAGCCAGTAATGTCATGTAGGTTCCCTCTCTGCATTCAATCTGTCATCACATCCTGTTGTTTACTCTTCCATGGAATCACTGATATCAGCCCCATGCTCTCTATTCTTGTAAACATAGCATTCTAGTCCTAGTTATCAGCAATTCAAGCTAAATCCAAACAATTTCCTATGAATATAGCTCATTTGCAACAATTGTTTCATTAATAAATCAACAGGTCCAAAGTCTAGTCCAGTTTCTGAAGCCTACCCTAAGAACTCCTAACCCAACCATGAACAGCAGAAAATATTCCCCCAACAATCTTATTTTGAGATTGTATGTGATATTCTGTTTCATCAAGCCAATGTGACTCAGTTTGCTTATATCAGAGCAGGTTTCTTATTGGAAGAAGGGGATTTCCATACTTTGTTACCCATCTCCTACAGCATTTGGTTTCCAGATGCTCCTGCCATGCTGACCTGCCACAGCAATCTTCACTGATCATCTGAGAAAATTCCATTTCTTCAGAGTTGATCTATCCAACTAACTTTTGTTTTCAAAATCTTGGGTCATGAATTCTATTGTTTTAAATTCATTCAAAGAGTCAAAATTCCTTATTTCTCATGAAATTCATTGCCTTGTTTTCCCTTATTTGATAAGCTACTAAATTCAAGTTAGGAAGGAACTACCTATTACCATTCACTCCCCTTAACAGTCTTCCAAATGTAAGGTCTACTTTCATAATTATCATAATTATTTCATTTTTCACATCAAGAACAGTGAATCTCAATCACAGACTATGGTAGAGGGGAAGAATGTGGGTGGATTGTCCACAAGACCTCTTAGAATCTTCTAGGTGAGGGAAATGAATCATGTAAACAAAACAAGTAAAACATGATTGACCAGAAAGGTGACCTAACAGTGCTTTATCTTTCATGACCACTGGGGAAAATATTTCAAGCAGATGGATGCATCAGTTTCCAATGATCAAAAGATCTAATCTAATCTAATCTAATCTAATCTATGTATGTCATTAGAAGTCAAGGAATTGTATCTTCTTTTTGCCTTTAGAATGTGTTTTAGGCAGTTTTTACATTGTAATTTCAAATAACATTAAAGGAAAGCATTCCATTTTTATGTTGCTTGTGAAAATATGAGTTTTATAATACTTTCAGAAGAACCCCATCACAAAAGTTAACCAGTTTACTTCACTCAAGGACTCTTAAAATACCAACCTCTCCATGACATTTTCTAAAATCAAAAAATAGCAAGTATAATTCACTAACCACAGTATATTTTCCAGCAAGAACTAAAGGAAGGGCCTCCCTGGTGGCGCAGTGGTTAAGTGCTGCGCTGTGGAGCAGTTGGCAGCAGTGATGCGAGTTGGACGCCCGGCCGGGGAGATTCCACATGGCGCGACAGACCTCTCCTGCCTTACCCGCTGCTCCCCTCAGCAGTGTATTTCCATTGATCTGTCTGTTCTGCTCCCCACTCTGTCTCTGGTGAACCCTCTCGCCACCCCACGCCTCTGGCCTATACCCCAGCTTGTATGCATAAATAAATAAATCTTGGGGACTCCCTGGTGGCGCAGCAGTTAAGCGCTGCGCTGTGGAGCAGTTGGCAGCAGTGATGCGAGTTGGACGCCCGGCCGGGGAGATTCCCACATTGCGCGGCAGACCTCTCCTGCCTTGCCCGCTGCTCCCCTCAGCAGTGTATTTCCGTCTATCTGCCAGTTCTGCTCCCAACTCTGTCTCTGGTGAACCCTCTCGCCGCCCCACGCCTCTGGACTGTACCCCAGCTTGTATGCATAAATAAATAAATCTTTAAAAAATAAATAAAAAAATAAATCTTAAAATAAAAAAGAACTAAAGGGAGATGTTAGTGTAAGAATTTGTCAAAAGTTGCCCCTCCTCCTCTCCCAAAGAAAATAACAAATTCAATATAGTGCCAAGCATAAAGTGGAGTCACTGGATATAAGAATCTCAAAAGGTCAAAAGGTGGGAATTATTGGTATTTCACACTTTGTCCTCACCAGTCATTACTCACAAAGAGGTGACACCTACAATGAGGAATCTCAGCAATGGCAAGAACTTTTGCAACTATCCAACTCAGCATCTCTGTGCCCCATAAAGAAGCCCTTCCACATGACTTTTGAATGTAGGACTGAGATTTATCATTTCCAACGACAGGGGGATCATTCTTCTAGAATAAAATTCTTGTACTTCTTAATTAATTGAAAAGAGGTGAACTGAAATCTTCCTACTTGCAGCATCTACTTACTGGTTCTTGGGTTTACCAAATTAAGACACAACTCCAGGTCACAAAAATGAGCCTCAACATCTTACATTCTCTAGGCTACCAGTTGCTTCAATCAACCATTTTTACAAAATGAAGAGAAATTAAAATCATGAGCTATAGAGTCAGACTAACCTAAATCTCAGTACCAGCTGGTACTGCATTGGTTGCAGGTGCTTGGTCCAATTAATTAGCCTCTATAAAACTAAAGTTTTCCTCTATGAAATAATTCATCCTTTTGTTATAAAGATTAACAGATAATGTATGCGACTTGCCTAAGGTGCACATAACAACATTCAAGAAAGCTTTGATATTACCTCATAATAGTTTTGTTACAGCTTTATCTCTGGCAATGTCATTCCCAATAACCCAACAAATCTCCAAAACTAAAGATGAGAATAATAAATATAGTAAAACTGTTGCTGGTGTTGTGAAGATAATAGTTTCTATGCCATCACCTCTAAGTAGTTGGCCTATTTAGTGTTCCATGCACACCCTCACTTACTAGCTTTTTTTTTTCATGTGCGGACAGTTTGTTTTATATTTTACTTATTGTTACTGGAGCACCATTTTTTTTTTTTTACATCCTTTCCAGTATTTTGACAGTATAGGATTTTTCCCCTCAGGTGTAGTCACCATAGCACTCCCATCACCAAAGCACCCATAGTCCTCCACCATAGTCCACTGTTCTCTGGGGGAGAACTGGGTTCAGTGAAGAGAGCCCCACTGTCCCCCCATTCGAACCCACCTCCCCCTCTTCTGTCCAGCTCTATGGCCATATTTCAAGGGTTGGTTTTAAAGTGTGTCTTTGTCTGACCCATCGTTTGGTTTCTCTATATTCTACCTGAAAGTGACAACATCCAGTATTTACTTTTCTCTTTCTGGCTTATTTCATTTACTAAAGCTTTCTTTTAAGATAAGAGCCTGTTTTCAGATTAGTTTTCAATAGATATTTCATGCCTGTAGCTTTTGATTTATAGTGATAGTGCCAGAAAAAGCTGCCCTGCTTATTGGACTCTGTTGGGTACTTGAGTGAATTCTTACAGCATCAGGCCCTGTTAAGATTTGAATGCATCCACACAAATGCACAGGATCAAAATGGAACAAACTCTAAAACCTTGAAGCATGCTCAAGTGCCCATCAAACACCCGAGGGCCAGCAGTTCTACATCAATAAAACTCCAGAAACATGTAGTCATAAAGGTCGATTTTGGCAAAACAAATAACAAATGAAAGTGAAACTGTTCCTTCCCAAACCCTGAATCACCATGGCAGCTCTAGTAAGTGTGAATCCAGAAATACTTATAAAAGTGATACTGGATTTTAACTGAATGCAGCAATGTGTGAGTATTTATTTAGATCTATGTTCTGCCTCCAGCACTCATAATAAACTATAGAGAGATGGAAGGATCTGAAACATGAAATATGCTAACCCTACCCTGGGAATTTTCATGCAAAAATAAGCATTCTAAATCAGGACAGTTTTACTATTGCAAATTGGACACTACTAACCTTAGTACTTTAGAGAATGGCATCTTTAATGTTTTGCTTTAAAATACTTCTTTTATGTAGAACTAAAACTAAGAGCTGAAAGTTCTACCATTACTAATTGTTACAACTGGCCTCAGCTGTCACTGAATCCACTAAGTTGCAGGCAGCAGAAAAGGTATTTGTAACTATGTCACTGAGAGTAATAAAAATAAAGCTTTGCCTTCTATTTTTAGTATGACCTCAATAAAGTGTTATGGAGCTATAGTCACTCCTCAACAGGCTGGAGCCATTCAAATTGCAAGGTCTCATTTTAACAGACCTGATGACCCTGAAGCATTTGTAAAGTTTTTGTTTTTGTTTTCATTATAGGAAATCTGTTAAACAGTCGGATTCAGAAGGCTTTTGTGACATAATTACATCATTAGATATCTTAATGTCTGACTACCAAAATGGGAACTGTCTCAATTAGGGAATGCTGCAGCGTGCATGTGGGCACACACACAAATATGTATATGAAACCTGATCCCTGTGGCAAAAGACAGGCTCTTATCCCAACCTAAGCAGTTTCCTGCCTCCTAAGCATTTCCCCACCCTGCTGCTCCAGAGCCAGCCATGATGCTCTAAAATCAGCAGTGGCAGCAGGAATTCCTTTTAGCCTCCAGTTGCTGCTTGTGGGTAGCTCCTCCCCCAGCACAAGATGGGTTTGCATACTGGAGCCCTAAGGCTCTGAAGGTAATAGGAAGCTGCTGCAGGATGGCTATATGGAGGCCCACCTCAGTGAGTTGTGCTTGATGGCTGGCCCTAGCACTAGCGGTATTTGAGCACCAGAAACCCACCCTTTGGGGGCTCCAGCACCCAGCCCTGAAGCTGTCTGTGGGCAGTGCATGTGGCAGCAGGTGGCAGGCATTTTACCACCCACCACTAGTGGCCCCACTGGGGCTCAGGCTGTTGGCAGAGGTTGGGCAGTGATTGGGCAGCAGCAGTGGTTCCCCTACCAAGCTACCCAAAGGCATGCAGACCATAAGTTGTCACACCCAGCCTCACTGAAAGGGTACCAGATGCAGAGTGCCTCTGATCCGACTGAGGCTGGTTGTGACTTTGGCTCCTCGGATCCAGCCATCTCATGAGCCTACCCTGAGGTCAGGGCAGGTTGAGTCTGTGTAGGAACCAAGTTTTCCCTTTTATATTTGGCACATTGACAGCACATAGACCATTCAGTGTGAACTAATGAACCAATCAGGTTCAAGTTTAGCTCATTAGTTAATTATTTAGATTGAAAAACAAGAATGAGTTGCTTGGAGCTAAATAGTCAAATCAGTCACTTAGAATTGAAAACGGTCCAACCAGGCACATACACTGGGGATCCCTGAAAGAGAACACAAAGTAAGGCAGGAATCAGTTACAAATCCTGTTCCCGGCCTGTGAAGAAAGAAGAGGGATCAGCAGCCAACCTCCAAAGGAAAAAGAGGAGCCAAAGATCTTTGCAGAGACCTGCCTCTGCCATTCCACTGACAGTACCTGAAAGGAGCACTATAGGATGTGTCCTGTTTTCTCAAAGAGCTGTCTGTTGCTGGTGTAGGCCAACAACTCATAAAGAGCTGATAATATTGGTGTCTCTGACATCACCTCTTGGCCACCGATGGTGACAGGCACTACTGGCCAGTGCTATCCAGCACTGTTGCCAGGTGACTGGCACTCTGTGTCTGGGTTACCTTTGAGATCTGTCAACCACTTCTGATCTCATAGCATCACCTACTGCTGCTGTTGCTTCCACTGCTGTCTGGTCCAGTGTTGTCCAACCTGGCCTTCAGACTGTTGCTGTTGGCTACTGCAGGGTCATTTCAGCAGTCCCACCTGTGAGCATTCCAGCTGCTACCATGAATTATGTCCAGTCCCATTGCTTGCTGGTATGCCATGGACTCTACGCCCTCATTGACAGTACAGCACCATCTTGAATAAGTGGCTCTTTTGGGAGGACTTCTGGACACTGTGGACACTATCTGAAGTAAGTAAGATAACTGGTCACCTGTGGCCTTAGAAACTCTTTGTTTCCCATGTTTGTTAAATAAACTCCACTGTTGTTCTCTGAGCCTGTGTAGTCTTGCAATTGTGTATGCAGGTGAGAATCCAGACAGTGACTTGTCTCTACCTTGGCTCTGTCCATTCACATGCAATAGCATTTCTGTAACACCATTTCATATATACTGTATTATATACCTACATATATATGTCTATGTGTATGATTATCAGGTGTTTATTTTCATGAAATTAAACATTTAAAAAATCTATTTTTTTTACATCATGTTCACAACTCTTTGCTAATTTTACATTTACAGTACTCTTACAGGGAAAGTTGAATGGGTGTGAGTGTCATTTTAAAGATACAGTAATTGAGATAGATGAGGATTCCAGTGAAATTGCAAGGCTGCAGGAGAAGAATTCAGGTTTCTAGATTCATAGCTCTGGAAAGCTCAACTAAACAGTGCTACTCCCCCCCCCCCCACCAAGAAAAATAGAATTGAAAACTATCCAGAAAATTCATTTGATTAAAGTGCATTTCTTCTGTCTTACCTCTTTTCACCAAGTACCCAGTATTAAACTAAATATAGGATGGGTCAGTGAATATGTGCTGCAGTGAGGAAACAGGAGCTATACTAGATGTAAGCCCTGCATGAGGTCCTGTAGCCCAGGGATGGGAATGAGCGAGGGTTAAATGTAAAGAGGATAGTCTTTACGATAACATGGATAGACCTGAGGGCACCGTGCAAAGGAAAATATCAGTCAGAGAAAGACAAGTAACTGTGATATCATTTACAGGTAGAATTTGAACAATTAAACTCACAGGAACAGAGAGTAGATTGCTGGTTACCAGGAGCTGGCAGGGGGTGGGCGATGTAGGTAGAAGTGTACAAACACCCAGTTATAAGATGATTAAATTCTGGGGGCATAATATGCAGCATTGTGACTATAATTAACATTTATTATAGACTGGAGAGTTGTTAAGAGAATAGATCTAAATGTTATCACCACACACACAAAATGAAAAATTTAATGAGGGGTTGGAGGTCTTAACTAACCATAAGTCATTATAATTTTGCAATATATATATATATATATGCCATATACATAAATGCATACATATATACTATATATGTAATAAGGTATAAAATATACCAAGTTTCTTATTATGTGTATAATATTCATATACATATATATATAAACAAAAATTCATTATTACATTGTATAACTTAAGCTTACACATTGTATGTCAATTTAATCTCAAAAGTGGATGAAAAATAAGGCTAAGTCTTTCACTCAGGACATTTACTGGGGTAATCATGGAAACCAGATAGAATATGCAAACACACTTACTGTTTACATTGGCAGGATGATCATAATAAACACACAGAGAATAAGGACTAATCTATTCTTCCACCCATCAGTAGATAGATATTTAAAAATTCCCAATAATAGCTGTGAGCAGTACAAACTATGTCCCTGAAGTTGAGTAAGAATGAGCTCAAATCCATGATTCTGGCCTTTCTTGCCAAGACTCAGATGATCTTACCAAGACCTTAGAAAAGGTCAGGAGACAACAGCCACCTCAACTATGCCAAAATTCCAGTTTAGGAAACAGAAGTTGGCCAAATTAAGTTCTGCCAAATATAAAGTGTTGGCCATAACATACTCTTCCCAGGTACAAAATGTGACGAGGTTAGGTTCTAGTGCTACCCTCTGCTAAACTTAATACTGATAAACTTAACAATGCCAGCCTGATAATAAATTTCAGTCTCTTTTGTTTTTAATTTTGTCAGTCGGTGCTTCATGTAATGTTTTTCACATTGCTTGAATGACAATATCAAAATGCCATTTTAAAAATTTTAAGTTAAAATGTTCACTGTCTATTAAATAGACCCTTTCATTAAAGGAATCAGTACAAAAATGTCTCCGTTGATTTGATGATGAAAAGCCAAAATTAATAAAATAGATAAAGAACCAATAAAAAATTCTAACAAATATAGAGATACCCACTTATTTTTATATTCTTAAGGGGGCTGTTAACTTTTACTATAACTCAATCAAAAGAGAATCATGTTTATTTTCAAATTTATTCTATTCTGCCTCAGTAAAAAAAAAAAAATGAGGCAGTTAGAACAATTTAGTAGCATTCAAAAGGTCAAGCATCTCTGGTTAAAGAATTCTTAGTTGTTAACATAAGCCAAAGATGAACAAGAACTGAACTTTCTGTAAAAAATAATACAATTTAAATTAAAAGTATGGGAATTTAAAATCTGTTACAGAATTACCCACATATCAGTTTCTTATATTAGAAATTCAATATAAGGAAAGCTAAAGAAAGAATGAAAATAATAGTCTTATGTCAGCTTTTAAAAAGCCCGTGGCTATCATTGCTTCTCCTGATCTGTAAATGTATGGAGATAATGTATTTTTCTAAAAGATTAGGATTTGATATTTAAGTAATCCTTAAAAGTAAAATGTTTCACTACAGTAATAAGATAAAACCAGTCTTTTCTCATGATTGAATATATTAAGCCTGACACCAAGACACTTAAAACAGAAGTAGATTTATAATAACACACATTCACACAGATGCCATTGTTTAAAGAGTCAGAAACTACCCAGAGATATTAATTTGATTAAAGTGTATTTCTTCTGTCTCATCTCTTTTTACCAAGTATCTAGCATTAGGTTAATAACAGGATGGGCCTGTGAGTAATATTTATTTTGGTCTTAGGGCCCATAATATTAACATATTACATATATTGGCTTATACTCTTTTTTTCCAGAACACATATCTTTTAGGTATTTTTTTTTCTGGAATTCATCAAAATATTTTCATCTCATCCCCATAACAAAGTATTTTAAGGACCTGAGATCAGTATAATAAAATTACAAAAACTATATGAAATACATTTCTCCACTCTTTTGGAGGTCCTATTTTACTTTAGAGGTGCTAGGAATGATACAGGAGAACCAGGGGAGGAGGCACAAGAGGAACTTGGAATAAAATAAGTGCTGCCCAGGTTTTATAAAGATGCTTACATAAAGAAACCAACCCAGACTCTCAAATTCAGCAACTGATCTCTACATAAGTAAGAGCACTAAGGGAAGGAAAGTGTGTTTCAAAGATGACTAGTGAAGAAATGATTGTAAAATATTGAATATGATACTTATTATATTGTTAAACATTTTAAGGCACATGGATGGCTGTTGGTAGAGAGGCTGTCAGGTATAAAGAGACAGAAGATGTGGCTCTTCTGCAAGGAGTCCAGTCAGTGTTGAATCAGGTAGCCCCACATTTGGTGAACAACTAACAGATACACCTAACTCACCCACATCTGCTGGTAGCTCTCAGAGTGATAAAGTGATAGCTCTCTAGAGTGATAAAGTTCCTATGCCAGAATGATGGCTGTATCAGTCAACTCCAAAAGGTAACAGACAGAGAGGCACTTCAGAGTGACCTGTCACGAATGACCTCATTTTGAGTATTACATCAAAACATTATAACTAAAATCTTGACTTGGCTTGAGTTTACTGTGTTTGCTTTCTATAGGTCACTTTATAAATAAAGTGAGGAAAGAGGAAAACTGGAGCTTCAGTGTGGTGAGAAACAGATCAATTCACATCAACTATTACATCAAAGGTGTTATCTTGCTTGAGAGCTTCTTGAGCCTTCTTGAGTGAATTCCACCTATTCCAAGTATTCCCTAGCACAGTCATTATAAACTGTATTTTGAAAGTTATACTTGCAATCTTGCATATTTAAATTTAATATCTCCCAAGTCAGAACACATGCTTATCGATAATGCTGCATTTTGTGTCCAAAATTTTTAATATCTGAAGTCTTACATAAAGGATTCTCAGAAATGATGCTTTAAAAAATAAGAAAATATCCATAAATACACCAGCCACTTTTGCCTTTCACCTCACTTTTCCATTTTCTGAACAATAATAAAAAAAGTCCATATCAAAGTCAGTTGCTATAGCGATAAGCACAACAAATGCAGAGAGAGGCGTCAATAGTTATTTTTCCTCCCTACTTTTGGTTCTATCTGTGATTTTAGGTAAATTGTAGCCTCTCTATCTCAAAATTCTCAAACATCTGTGCTACATAATAATCAATAAACTATGTGCAACTGATAGCAAAGAATAGTTTTAGGAAAGAGTAGGAAAGCTTGAGAATAAGCTAGTTTTGATGTAGATTTAGATAATTCTTACGGAAGTAGTATGGCTTAAGTGTAGACTGTTAGTATTAACAGCATAATTAGAGTCAAGAAAACATCTCAACTTGAAAGAACATTAAAGATCAACTAGTCTAAGCTGCTCACATTCTAGAGGTAGAGAAAATTAACACCCACAAATATACAATGACTTGCTTTAGGTTATAAAGAACAGGACCAAAACCCTACACCTTCCTTGCTATTTTACTGTCTTTATAATTTATTGTTTTTCTTAAAATCATCTTCATTGAGTCACAAACATTTTCAAGTCATGAGGGTGAGGGTTAATCTCTGATCAAGAGTGAAAGGCTCATGTCCAGCTATTCAGCTCACTTTTTGTCTTTGTTGAACTAGTTGAAGCTAAAATTTTCAAACAACATCTTCAGGGAAGGGTTTATCTGATCTATATTAACCTCTCTAAATACATTTCAAATAAAACACAGTTGGCAAGCTCCAACGCATAGTTCCCCAATATAAGTATGTTTTATTAAAATCTTTTCGATACAATAAACATTTGAATTTAGGTCTTATCAGTCAATCATCCTGATAATGTATCCCTGTGAACATACGGCTGAGTATATAGAAAAAGAAAATATATCTGTCTTTTCAGAGCCCAGGATATCACCTTTGAATAATATGGCACATTTACCAGTGGAAATAAAAAAATGACTGCTCCATTTGGTAATATATTTATGTACTTTATGCTATACAAATACTCTAGGTAAAAGTAAGAGGTAAAAAAAAAAGACTTCCTTCAAATGAACAAAAATATCCATTTTTGAAGCTATAATATCTATTACACTCAACAAGTTAAATGTAATGATGTCCTCTACTTGACTTACAAAGATTTATTTTCTAAAAGGCTGCATACAACAATTTAATCAGCTCATCTTGTATTGATTTAAAAAACTATATTAACTACCTGTTAGACTGGCTACATTTCAGCGCTTAACCACATATTATATTGAATGGGCTGTAGGGAAAGAGGTAATCTCACACCTTGTTAGTTGTAGTGCATTCAATTCCCATGGAGAAGAAATCAGAAAAATCTAACAAAACTTTGTGTTTACCCCCTAACCCAGAAACCTAGGAACATACAAAAAATAAATCTCCACAGGAATTAAACAATATGCACAAAACTTTGTGGCACATCTATAGTGGCAGTAATTGTGAAACCAAACACTGAAATGCCTAGCTATAGAAGACTGGTTGAATACACTATATTCACATGATGGAATATTATATAGCCATATAAAAGAAAAAAGAACATCTTTATGAACAAATTCAAAGACTGACTTACAAGATGTGAAAGAATGTCTATAAAGTTCACATTTTGAGTGAAATGTTGGGTAAATTAGAACAGATAAGATATAAATGCACACATATGAACATAAATATACACATAAATGTGTTTGTAAATATATGTGTGTGTATGTTTGTATATACACACTATTGATAAAGCAGAAAACAATAGTGTGGTGACTGATGGGAGTATATTCCCAGTTAGAAAAAATAAAGATGGTATTAAGAATTTTCTGACTACAACTTTTATATAATTTAAACATAAAAATATTTTTATTTCAAAAATTTAAATTAAATAAAAAGGATAAAAATTCATACCTAATTTAAAAGTTAATTAGTAAATATAAACATAACTCCATATCAAATTGATAATAACTACACATAAAATGTAGTTAGCCCAAGAAACTTTCTTGGTGAGAAATAATCTAAGGATAAAAATAACTAGAACGAAATTTTAAGTTCACTTTTTGTGTATCAATAACAAGATCACAATATCCATTTTACAAGTTTTTTCTAAGAATTAATGAAAAACATGTACAAAATAAGGGAAAATGGATGTGGGAAATACTAGCATCACAATTTTTCTATAAATTTAAAATTATCCTTAAATAAGAAGTTTATAGAAAAAAATGTATGGACAACACTAAATGTTTGAGCAAAACAAAGAGGTCATTAATTTGAAAAAGTCATCAAGTATCTCACAAATAGTAAACAGTCACTGAACATTAGATGCTATTGTTGCTATTTTGCTATTTATTGTTCTGTTTTAATATAGCAGAAATTTTTATTGGAACTGTTTTGGAGTAACAACCCATTCACCCATTGCTGTGTCACAAGAACAAATGTTTTAAGATAAACAACTGTACTGAGAAATCATGGAACATTGACCCAAATTACCTTATAATTATACCCTATTTATGCACAAGTATAAACACACACATACAGATAAAAGTCACTACTCTGGGCTCTAAAATGAGTCTCACACATTAGCTTACATAAGCTTCACAATGACTCAGAAAAACAGGGCAGGACAAAAAGAAACAAAGGGGGAAAAAGCAGGTCTGGAAAGGGTTAAACACCTATCCAAACTCACATCTCATCCATAATGGAGCTAGAACTGGAGTGCCACTGACCCTAGTCCACATATATGATACAACCTAGTCATATGACACATCCTAATCTCCCCACATATAAAACAATCTCATTCACACACAGGAAGATTAAGGTCTATTGAAGCTAGCAAGGTACCATAATTCAAAAATGTTAACAGTCTGTGAGTAGAGTCTGGACCTATCGACTATCTCCACACCGCAGCCCCCATCTCCAGCTGGGTCCCCAGGCTTGCTCGGGGAAGCAGACTCCCGGGCACTCTAGGGGAAAAGACCATCTTACGTTGCACACGCCAACTGAGAAAGGGAGTGAACCAGGCCAGGAGATTAGCCGCAGGGAGCAAGTTAAGCCTCCAGGCCTCTGCCCTGAAGTTTCTGGACCTGACTCTAACCCTCAATGGTGTAACCCCACCACCGCCATTACTGGCTCTAGGAAGCAGCACTCCCGGGTACCATAGGGGAAGATACCATTATTGCCCACTGGACCTGAAAAAGTGAGTCCTGGCTGGATAGGACAGCCCACAAGGAGCTAGAACAAACCGGCCACAGGCCTCAGTGCTGGGGTTCTTGAAACTGAGTGGAGCTGGCACTGGGACCACCAAACATCACAATTACCAGGAAAGCACAGCCCCTACACCACTGTTGGAGTCCGGGACCACACAACCACCTTGTGGACCTTTTGAGTTAAAACAGAGGGAGAGGATCTCTAGGGCCAATGGCCATCAACATATTCACAGCATCACTAACCACCACTGGTGGTTCAGCCTAACAGGGCCGGAATCGGTGAGACCACCAGCTCCCAACATCCAAGAAGGAGCACCCCAAAGATATGCCTGCCAGTACCAGTTCCCAACACTTACAACAAATCAGAAGACAAACAGGGAGAAAGAAAAATACAAACAACCAAGTAAGCTCTCAGGGGAAGGACACACCACAAAAAGAAAATCAAGCACCAGAACTCAACAACGACATGGAAGAACCCAGCCTCTCTGATAGAGAACTCAAAATCATTATACTTAAGGAATGAAATGAAAAAAAGATAATTTACGATCTGAAGAATGAAATTGAGACCCTAAAGAAGGAGAAAAAGAGTTTAATGGAAGATCTGAAGAACTCTGGGAAAAGCAACGAAAACAGAATCAATGAAATGGAGGAGCACATCAGCAATCTCGAAGATGCAGACACTAAAAGATCCATAAAGGAAAAGGAAATAGAAGGACATAGGGTAAAGAATGAAGAAACAATTCGAGAACTATCTGACACCACGAAGAAAGGAAATATAAGAGTAATAGGAATCCCAGAAGGAGAGGAGAGGGTCCAAGGAGCAGAGAAACTATTTAAGGAGGTGATAGAAACCTTCCCAAATATGAAAATAGTCATACAAGAAACAAGAAGAACTCCAAATAACCATGATGTTAGAAGAACTACACCTAGGCACATAATAGTAAAACTCATGCAAGTACAGGATAAGGAAAAAATATTGAAGCTGACAAGGGGGAGGAAACAAATAACTTCTAAAGGAAAATCAATCCGGATGAATCAGACTTTTCCAAAGAAATGCTATGGGCAAGAAGAGAATGGAGGGACATATTCAACAAACTCCCAAACAATAAATGGAAACCAAGAATACTTTACCCTGCAAAGCTCTCCTTCCTCTATGAAGAAAGGATTAGGACCTTTCCAGACAAACAGAGACTTTAAAAATTCGTCATGACTAAACCCCCACTCCAAAAATACTACAAGAAGTCCTAAAGCCAAAACCGACAGAGGAATGAAAAAGAAGAACAGAATAAGACAAGGAATAAAACCACAAAAAGACAAATAAAATGGCAAATATAGATGCCAATGTATTAATATTAACTCTAAATGTAAATGGACTAAACTCATCAATAAAAAGGCACAGAGTAGCAAGATGGATCAAAAAACAGAACCCAACCTTCTGCTGTCTACAGGAAACTTATTTAGCTACAAAAGATAAACACAGATTGAAAGTAAAAGGCTGGAAAACAATTCAAATCGACCAAAAAAGGCAGGGACAGCTATATTTATATCAGATAAAATGGACTTCAAACTAAAAAAGGTGAAAAGAGACATAGATGGTCACTACATCATGATAAAAGGGACAATTAAGCAGGATGATATAACCCTCATCAACATATACTCCCCAAATGAAGGAGCACCAAAATAAATAAGACAATTATTATCATCTCCGAAAACAGACATTAGAGAAAACACACATATAGTAGGAGACTTCAACACCCCACTATCACAAATGGACAGATCAACAAAACAATAAATAAACAAGGACACTAAATCCCTATGTAAGGACCTAGACCACATGGGCTTAACAGACATCTATAGGGCACTAAATTCCCCAAAATCTGAATACACATTTTTCTCAAGTTCACATGGATCATACTCCAGGACTGATCACATACTAGGTCACAAAACAAACCTCAACAGATACACTAAGATCAAAATCATACCTACTATCTTTTCCAATCATAAAGCCATCAAATTAGAAATAAACCATGAAAAGAAAAAAAGGAATCCTCTTACTTCATGGAGATTGAAACCCACGCTGCTGGAAGACCACTAGACCGATAAGGAGATCAAAGAAGAAATTAAAAAATACCTATAAATGAATGACAAAGAAGACACAACTTTCCAGAATGTTTGGGACACAGCAAAAGCAGTAATAAGAGGGAAATATATAGCAATAGAGGCTCACATCAAGAAACAAGAAACAACTCAAAGAAACAATCTAATCTCCCATCTCAAAGAACTAGAAAATAAAAAACAAAAAAAACCCAAAAGCCAGTATAAGACAGGAAATCATAAAAACCAAAGCAGGAATAAATGAAATGGAAATCAAAAAACAATCCAGAAGATTAGCGAAACCAAAAGCTGGTTCTTTGAAAAAATAAACAAAATAGACAAACCACTATCAAGGCTTACAAAGAAAAAAAGGGAGAAAACACAAATAAATAGGATCATAAATAAAAGAGGAGAAATTACAACAGACACAGAAGAAATCAAAAGAATAATCAGAGATTATTATGAAAAGATATATGGAAACAAGTTCAACAACTTAGAGGAAATGGATAAATTCCTAGATCTATACAATCATCCAAAACTAGATAAAGAAGATATAGAACACCTAAATAGGCCAATCACAAGCAGTGAAAATGAAACAGTAATCAAAACCCTCCCCCAAAACAAAAGCCCAGGACCAGATGGTTTCATAAATGAATTTCTACCAAACGTTTAAAAATGAACTAGTCCCTATCTTTCACAAAATCTTTCAAAAAATTGAGAAGGAAGGAATACTGCCAAATACGTTCTATGAAGCCAACATAACAGTAATACCAAAACCAAACAAAGACAAAACAAAAAAAGAAAATTACAGACTAATCTCTCTAATGAACACTGATGCAAAAATATTCAACAAAATTTTAGTCAGCAGTATCCAACAATGAATCCAAAAGATAATACACCACGACCAAGTGGGACTTATTCCAGGGACAAAAGGATGGTTCAACATCTGAAAATCAATTAATGTAACCCAACACATCAACAAAAAGAAAAATAAAAACCATATGATCACATCAATAGATGTTGAGAAAGCATTCAACAAAGTGCAACATCCATTCATGATAAAGGTCCTTGAAATCCTTGGGATAGAAGGAACATTCCTTAACATAAAAAAAAGCCATATATGTCAAACCCACAGCCAACATTATCCTCAAAGGTGAAAAGCTAAAAGCTTTTCTCTTAAGATCAGGAACAAGGCAAAGAAGTCCACTCTCACCATTGCTTTTCAATATAATACTGGAAGTTCTAGCCAGAGCAATTAAACAAGAGAAAGACATACAAGAAATCCAAATGGGGAAAGAAGAAGTTAAACTGTCACTATTTGCAGACGATATGATACTATACATAGAGAATCCTAAAAACTCCAGTGAAAAACTACTCAAAATTATAGACCAATTCAGTAAAGTAGCAGGATACAAAATCAATGCACAAAAATCAGTAGCTTTCCTATATACAAACACTCAGTCTGAAGAAGAAATTAAAAGAACCACCCCCTTCAAAATTGAAACCAAAAAAATCAAAAACCTGAGAATAAACCTAACAAAAGAGGTAAAGGACTTATACAAAGAAAACTGTAAGACACTAGTAAGAGAAATAGAGGAGGACACAAAAAAATGGAAAGATATCCTCTGCTCATGGATTGGAAGAATTAATATTATCAAAATTGCCATCCTACCAAAAACAATTTACAGATTCAATGTTATTCCGATAAAAATCCCAATGACATTCGTCAAAGAAATAGAACAAATATTGATATGGAACCACAAAAAACCTCGGATAGCCAAAGCTCTCCTGACTAAAAAGAAAGAAAATGGAGGGATTACACTCCCAGATTTCAAACTATATTACAAAGCCATAATAATTAAAACAGCAAGGTACTGGAACAAAAACAGAAGCACAGACCAATGGAATCAAATAAAAAAACCAGAAATAAATCCACTTATCTATGGACAACTAATCTTTGACAAAGGAGCAAAGAATATGCATTGGAACAGGTTAGCTTGTTTAATAAATGGTGCTGGGAAAAGTGGACTGCTACATACAAAAAAAAAAAAATGAAGCTAGACTACTATCTCACACCATGCACAAAAACCAACTCAAAATGGATAAAAGATCTAGATGTAAGACCTGAAGCCATAAAAGTTATAGAAGAAAACATAGAACTCTACACAATATACACCTCAGCAAAATCTTTAAAGACACATCCCAAAAAGCGACGGAAATCAAGGAAAAGATAAAACAGCTGGGACTACATCAAAATAAAAAGCTTGTGAACATCAAGAGAGATATTAATCAAAACAAACAGACACACTACTAATTGGGAGAAAATCTTTGCACAGAATACAACCAATAAAGGACTGATAACAAAAATCTACAAGGAGCTCACACAACTCAACAAAAACAAAGTCAACAATCCAGTAAAAAAAATGGGCAGAAGAGCTAAAAAGACAATTCTCCAAAGAAGAAAAGCAAATGGCCTACAGATACACACAAAAACAATGTTCCACATCACTATAATCAAGGAAATGCAAATCAAAACCACAATGAGGTAACACCTCACACCAGTGACAATGGTGCACATTAAAAAAAACAGGCAACAACAAATGCTGGCAAGGATGTGGAGAAAAAGGAACTCTCCTACACAGCTGGTGGGAATGCAAACTAGTTCAACCACTACGGAAAGCCGTATGGCGTTTCCTCACACTGCTAAAAATGGAGCTTCCATATGACCCTGCAATACCACTTTTAGGAATCAACCCAAGGTCACAAAAACACTAATCCAAAAGGATACATGCACCTGTATGTTTACTGCAGCACTGTTCACAGTAGCTAAGACATGGAAACAACCCAAATGCCCAAAAATAGATTACTGGATAAAGAAGATGTGGTACATATACACAATGGAATACATTCAGCATTCAAAAAAGATAAACACATGCAATTCACAGCAACATGGATGGCGCTAGAAGGGATCATGATCAGCAAAATAAGCCAAAAGGAAAAAGAAAAATATTGAATGGTTTCACTTATAACAGGAATATAGGGGAACCAAATAAAAGGGAGACATTTAGTGAGAGAGGGGGAGGATAAGGGCTCAGAGTGGGAGAGAGGGGGGAGGACGGGGGACTGTGGTGATGGCTCATGGGTGAATTGGTGGTGGGAAATCTACAGGGAATACACAATAATGTAAAAGACATAAATAATAAAAACAATATAAAAAAGAAAAGGCACAAGTACAGGCACAGGAAAAAAATGTTAACAGTCTGTTGTATTTCATTAAGTGTAGAGGTGACTCTCCTGTCTCCCTAATGAGAAGTATACTCCAGTTAGTCTCAGAAGATACAGACATCTAGAGCATCTGTACATTCTTTAGGAAACTTACAGATATCGAGCACAAGTAAAAATTATGAACATTTATTCTCAACATATTTCTGACATTGCAGTAGAACAGTGTTTTATACAATGGTACCTGTATGGTTATCTCCCAAAGTCCTACCAGTTCCATCCAACCTTTCAAACTTTGTGTTCTATTCTTCAGCAGAAAGTCTGTCCCTCATTAGCCTGATCTACACAAAACTTTTCTTGTTTTTGTAATAATTTTAATTGATTCTTTTAACTGTGATAACAATGGGATTCTCCCCATCAAGTATCACCACCATAGAGCACCCACCACCAAATCACCCACAGGCCACCCCTGTAGTCCTCTGGGCTTCCTTGCCTATTTTTTCCTATTCCCCCAACTTAGGATGCTTCAGACCTGTGTTCCGTTGTCAAGAGTTACCTTTTAAGGTTTTCTATCTCTCGGTCTTAGTTTGGTTTCTCTATATTCCATATTAGTGACACCATCTGGTTGGTATTTATCTTTCTCCTTCTGACTTCACTTAGCATAATCTCTTCCAACTCCATCCATGTTGCTGTAAATGACATAAGCTCAACTCTTAGTCTATGTGTTATACCCTCTTTACTCCAAATGTAGCTTGAATTCATGACTTTCTGTTTCTTTCAACCTAAGAACCCTGTCACTGTCAACAACCAAAGGAGTATAATGAAAGGCTGTGGAGAAACCCTCAGAATCCAAGGCTTTAGAAGGAAAGTAGTGAGGCCAGGTGGGGAAATCTGTTGAGCAGAAGTTCTGGGCAGTCTATTTCTTGTATGCATTAACAGTTAGGATTTACCTCCCACTATGATGAGGGCAGGACAACTGACTACAGCAAAATTCTATATATGATTATACATAAGTGACCAATCTTTCAAGATTCACATTCCCATATCTAGTGGAAATTTTTCTCTGATCTCTTAAGATCACACTACTAGAAGTACTTATTTCTATTCCTACGCCAGCACATCCTACAAAAACTTACACCTACATTACAAAACCACGCCACTGATTTTTAGGGGGTTTTGTAAACTAGACGTTGTCATTGCATTGAGATCTTGTTTCCCCTACTCTAAGTTCCTTTGGTGAAAAAAGACAAGCCAAGGCAGACACCCACGACACACATGTGTGAGCATCTGTCTAACTACATGTATTCTTCATGACAGTTTCACTGTTATCATTCCCTTTTCTAGATGAATGTGGGTTCAGGGTTGTGAGTTGAGTTGTGCAGATGATATACACCATATGCACATGCAAGAGGATTTAATAATGTAGGAAACTAAATTTGATTCACTGTCTACACTATCTACTTGTTATGTAATCAAGTGTTTTCAGTTCAGGAATAGCTCTTGTTCACAGGGTATTGTGAGTGTGGGTCACTTCCTTGGGTAAATCACTTTCAGTAAGATATCTGAGGTCATATGCATATTTATTCCACCTGTCATGCTTAGGATATTGTTATACACATTACAACCATCAAGAATTTTTGACTTATTTCTATCTGATTCACATGTGCTATAAAATCATCACATAACCATCTTTGAAAATGACAATTTTATTCTGACTACATAACAGGAAACTCTCTAGTGGGCCTCCTTTATGTCTAAGGATTAGGACTCAGTGCTATCACCGCTACAGCCTGAGTTCGATCCCCAGGCAGGGGGCTAACCCACATATGGTGCAGCAGACCACTGTTTATTAACAGTGTTCCACTGTTAAAAATCCACTGTAGAGCCCATGACCTAGTGAACTAGGATCAGAATTAACCATAAAATGAAATAACAACATTCACAAACCAGTTTTTTCTTTTATGGGTATCTTCATCAACCATCAATGCAAATCATGAGATTTAAGTCTACAGTGGTGAGTATATGGAAGCTTCTAGAATATAAACTCTATGGGGTTTAGTCTTCAAAACACTAAACAGTATTCAGAACACGAGAAGCATGCAAAGATATTCCCTGGATTAAAAAATGCATCTGGGTATATTACTCAATATAGTTTCCAACTTGGAGAGATTTCTATTTCTAGTCATATAAACATAAGCACAAGTTTAAAAATATATACTCTCATGTTTATAACGTTATATTACTAGATGGAGCTCTGGGAGAGAATCCAAATTTCTGGCTCCTATTTTCTACACTACTTAACTGTGATCATGGGCATGTTATTTCACAATTTGGTCTTTTGGAATTCTAATAGATAAAATGAGACTTCTACACCCTAAAAAAATGGAAGGCTCATTTCCAGCCCAAAGTCTTCCTAAACTCTCTATTACTTGAGGGAGTTCAAGAATCATATGGGGACAGAGACTACATTTCACCACCTGCATTTCTGAGACATGCATCATGTTCAGTAAATGTGGATGACTAGTTAAGTGAATGATTGGAACATGCATCCACTAAAGACCTTGCAATTTCCAGAATGTATAACTGTACAGTCTCACAAACAGTAACAGAAATGTCTCAAAACTTGTCCCTTTGAGGCAGCCCTTTATCAATGCCAGCTATCAAACTGCTATCCTGGACTACTCCTTTATACTTCCTTATTTGTGCAATCAACAGAAGACCATGACATTGTGGTCCTTGTCATCTCAGTGATCCAGAAGTATTTAAATTCAACAATGTAACTACAATCTAGGCTTAATAGCCAAACAGAGCTTTGTGAGAGAGAGTACAGACAATATAATTAAACAAATGGTAGAAGGAATGCCACAGAAGATATAGAAACTAATAAAATGTGTATGTAAATTGACAAAGGCAGAGTACAGTTTCGCCAGGGGTTGCCCCTAAGACACTAATTCAGTAAAATAATGATAAAAAAATTTTATGATCAAAATATCTAGGATATTATATATCCTTTGACACTGTCCTAGAGATTTCCAAAACAAAAATATATTAAAGATTTGAAAAATTTTACTTTGTTAAATCTATTATTTTTCAAAATTTCTTGATGCGAAACTCCACTTTTTATGAAATTCATTCAATAAAACATTTATTTTTTTCAAAGATTTATTTATCTATTTATGCATATGACCTCAGGTATCTTATTGAAAGTAATTTGCCCAAGGAGGTGACCCACACTCACAATACCCCATGAACATGAGCTGTGGCGTAGGTCAGAGGTGTGGGGAGGGTGGGAGGATTCACCAGAGAGAGAGTGGGGGGCAGAACAGGCAGATCTACTGAGCTACACTGCTGAGGGGAGCAGCAGGTGAGACAGGAGAGGTCTGCTGCACCATGTGGGAAGCTCCCTGGCCAGTGATCAAACTTGTGTTATAGTGGCTGCTGATAGATTCATAGGCTGAGGCTTAACCCCTTGCACCCCCAGGAGGCCTCATTAAAACATTTCTAACCAGAGTTTAGTAGAACACATTTTGGGAAACACCATTACTGAGTATGAAATGCATAAAAATCTAGCGGTGCATGTCTTGGGCATGTGCCCACTTGCATTAAAGCCAATCACTTTCAAGCTGTGGTCATTGTAATGAAAACAAATAAACAAATAACCCTCTGCTCTTCCACTGTGTTATCCATGGAGACCTCTAGTAACCCTAATGGGGTCCCTACCCTGACACTCCTGGAGGTCCTGCATGAAGCAACCAGTGGCATCTTCAAAACCTGGAAACTGTTATCTTATTCTTTGTTGATCCACCATCCTCTTCTCTGAGTGGAATGTTTTAGAAGAGATTTCAAAGGGCTCTTTCACCATGAATGTTTCCTTATGGCCTTGGTTTGCTCATTGAGCATGAAGGTATCTCAGTGCTAAAAACAAGCTCCAAATGCAACTGTTTATCATTAGCCCTGGACCTCTTTCAACCAACCCCAGGGCCATAATAAAACTCACATTCAATTATAAGTCAAAGGTCATGCAGGCAACAAGGGAATCATCATGGTGAACTGAAAACTGAAAGCCAATCTGGTTTCCATTCATTCTATAAGCAAGTACTTCTTTTAAGGCTATAATTGTGAGAGATTAAATTAAGAATGTTACTAAATACTGACTAGTAAAAGAATAACTATCCAATATAAAGAGATAAACCAGGAGAAGATAAGCATTGTGAGGGCTCATATTTGGAAGATCATTTTCACAGTAAAAACAAACAAACAAACAAACCCATGTAATGTTTTCCCCAAAGGAGGAGGCAACCAGAGCATTAGCCATGCTTAGAAGGCCTAGAAGATTGTAAACTGGTGGTACCTAGAATAAGTTAATTTAAACCTGATGCTTGCTTGCAATGCAACAGCAACAATATGACATTTTTTCACTGAGCAGATCCAGGATCTGTTTCGAAGGCAGGAGCATGCTGGGAGTGGCCCCTTGGCTGTCCTCTTGTGGCCTCATTAACTGACTCACAAGGTACACACTGGCGCAGTGTCCCAGATTCCTACACACCAACTCTGACATTTATAAAGCACTTTCAGTCCTGACAAGATCAAAAACTCAGCATTCTTTAAAATCTCATAATAACTCCCAAACAACCCTGGGTCTAGCTGAGAAAACTGAAAGTGATAAAGCACTTATTAGATTAAAAAAAAATAACCAAGCCTTGGTATCTATGGGCTTTTCCTCTTCCTCCTGCGGCATGAAGCACTGATTTTATTTTAATAACACATTTTCCCCTTAGAAAGCACTCACTGAATTACCTCCCAAACTAGGCTCATTTTCAATTGCCACAGTTCTACGATGATGGCAAATTTACTGATGGACTATGGTTCCCCATTAAATGGTGGGCTTCTAACCCAAGCCCCCAATGATTACACTTGAATGTTAACAGGAAACACCTTGCATGACTCAAGCATGAAGAAGACATGATCATCTGAAACTTTAACTATCTCAAGTGACGAACAGAATGATTTTGTAACACCTCAAATAAAAAGGACCTTGTGAGACAATCCCTAGCAATGGCCATTAAAACTAAGAAAACCAGAAACAATATGTGTTGACCAGGATGTTGAAAAAAAGGATCCCTCCTATACTGTTGGTGGGGATGCAGACTGGTTTAGCCCCTTTGTAAAACAGTTTGGGGGGGGTTCTTAAAGTATTAAAGATAGATCTACCATAGGACCCAGCAATTCCACTCCTGGGTATCTACCCAAAGAACGCAAAAACACTAATTTGAAGGACATATGCACTCTGATGCTCACTGCAACACTATTTTACAACAGCCAAGCTATGGAAACAACCCAAGTGTCCAAGGACAGATGAATAGATTAAGAAAATGTGGTCCACAATGGAATACTACTCAGTTATGCAATATGTATACATATCTTTCCTCTTCCTATCTGTGACAGTGTGGATGGAACTGGAAGGGATGGTGCTAAATGAAATAAGTTAGAAGGAGAAAGACAAATATCAGATGATTTCACTCATGGGTGGACTATAAAAAAACAAAACAAAGAGCAGACAAAACTAAACCAAAACAAACCCTAGAACTCTTGCTGCAGACCTGAGTCTATCAGAGGGGAAGGGTGGTACGAATAAAGGGGTGAGGGGACCTAGTGCACTATGGTGGGGTATTATTAGGATTTTGCTGGTGGGAGTGAGGTGGTAACATAGATCTGAAGAGGTATGAACCTGTACCATAAATCATGTACAGTGTTGTCAATCAATGTTACCTCAATTAAAAAAATAGAACTAAAGAACTATGTGTCCTATTTGAGTCCTTCAGTAAACAAGCAAGAGGAAGCATCTAGTTCTTTCTCATGTGGAGGGCCACGTTCAACAGACATTCTGAAAGGAAACAGGGCAAAGGATAAGTGGAGACACGGAGCCAGATCCCATCAAACACTCACTCACGATGTCAGCAAAGACCCAAACTTCGGAGATCTTATCAACACAGCAGGGAGCATAATAGGACCTATTCCATCAGGCTGTTGAAAAACTACAAGAATGAATAAACGTAAAGTGTCTAATACACTGTCTTACCATCCAAAGACTCAGTAAATTACTACTACCAAATGAGAAGAAAACATTAAAATTTATTTCTAGTAAGAATACAAAAAATAATCATCTATACACAATTTACACAATTGCACCAGGGCCAAGTTTCTATTTGGACCTGCTCCAAGAACTCCTAGGCAACATGTATGTCTGCATCTGTCTTGATTGAAAAAGCTCCTCCTAGAACTGCTTTTGTTTCTTACACACACACAGTGTCTCAAGAATGAATGCAAGAATAAATAGTTGGGAAACAGAAAAGAACAGATGTTGCCATTTGTGACAAAGGAAATATCTATCTGAATCTAATATTTTCTTCATATTTTACAGGGAACGTAAGGGGGCAAAGGTGGAGGTGTGGGTGTGAAGGGAAGAAATGAGGGCCAAGATGTAGGGGGTCTTGTTCCTTCTTTCTTCCCTCCCTGTCTCCCTTGCTCCTTGCTATCCTTCCTTCCCCAAATGTGTATGTTGAAATCCTAATCCCTGAAGATGATGAATATTCAGAGGTGGGACCTTTGTGAGGTGCTTGAGTCAGCAGGGTGAATCCCTACTAAAGAGAATTAAGGCTCTAAAACAAACAAACAAACAAACAAACACAAAAAACACCTTAGCCCCTTTTCTTCAACCACACAAGAGTACAGTCAAAGGAGTCAAAAAGCAACCAGGGAGAGAGCCCTCCCTAGAGTGTGTAGCCTGATCTTGGGCTTCAGTCCTAAGAATGGCAGGCTATAAATTTCTGTTGATTGTAAGCCACCCAGACTGGCATTTTTTATAGCACAGACTATGATGCTCCCTCCTTCTCTCCCTCCTTTCTTGACTGGGGCTTGGGGGTAAAATAAGGGAATTATTTAAGAATGAAACAAAGAGAAAGAGAACCTGGGAAAACCAACATGTCCAAATAAACATGCACAAAAATTGCATACAATTAAGATTTGTAGGCAAGAGGACAAATTACAAGGCACAATTTCTCATCACTTTTGGCTTAAAGTTCATGGAACAATAAGGTGCTTCATCCTTTTGCTAGGATTTGCTTTTCTACTCTCTCTGATTAATCATTTTTACTCTTTGGCTCTCTTTCAACATTAGTACAGCCATAAATGCCAAGCCATTTACCAAAAAAGAAAATGGAAATGAAAATGATTCAACTCTATATGATTAATGGAGATTTAATATGTGGGAACAAACACTAATTCAACAGATGATTAAACAATATTAACAAGAGTGCGGTGAATTAGGTGAGATAATGATTTCAACTCTTTATGTTGTGTTTCAAATTAATTAGTGAGCACTGGAAAATGCATGCCCCTATTTATTGCTAGTGGAGGTGTCACTGGGACTGTCTGGAGGGCATGTTGGCCGTGCATGGCCCAAGATGAAAGAAAGGCATCCACTGTGTGCCCTCAACTGCTCTTTTAGGGGAAATTTTTAAAGAGAATAATTAAGGATGTACGCAAGGATTTAACTACAAGAGCTTTAAAAGCTTTTATTTTTACATTAGAAACAACAGAAATATCTGACAATGGAGGGCAATTTAAAAAAATGTCTATTAAGAACCATTTATTGGGTGAATGATTAATGGCATGCAAAGATGTGCATAATAGATTAAGGGCAACATTACACAGCCCATATGCCCTTTTAACAAAAAGTATCTGTGGAAAGTTTCTCCGATAAATGCAAAATGTATTTAAGACGTTAAATCTGGGCCTCCCTGGTGGCGCAGTGGTTGAGCGCTGCGCTGTGGAGCTGTGGGCAGCGCGCACGATGCTAGTTCGACACCCAGCCGGGGAGAATCCCACATGGTGCGGCAGACCTCTCCTGCCTCGCCCACTGCTCCCCTCAGCAGTGTATTTCTGATCTGCCTGTTCTGCTCCCCACTCTGTCTCTGGTGAACCCTCTAGCCACCCCACACCTCTGGCCTATACCCCAGCTTGGATGTATAAATAAATAAATAAATCTTTAAAAAAAAAGACGTTAAATCTGAGGAACACGTTTAGCCATAATTAGGTGTTTTGAGGCAGGTTTGATTCCCAGAGAATTAAAATATGTATTATATTCATAATTACATCTAGTCTTTCAGACAAAATCTTTGATAATATGTTTCTTGCATTTGGAGTGCTAATTCCTTGTCCTTTTTCCTTACATAGCACATGTTGACTGGCTTAAGTCCAAGGAGCCACCCTTGGTGAACAGCACATCATCCTCAGTTTTCTCCAAATTGTCCCCAAATGATATTAAATTCATGACCAACAAGGTATAGTTTGATAGCAACACTTGGAGTGTTCCTTTCCTTCATGTGTATAAAATGGGGAGTAACTGCTGCAAAAATTAGTATTCAGAATCCTATTTAAATGAGTCTAGAGAGAGCCCACATCTGTGCATATCATCAAACTACATAACCCAGCATGCCTTGGGTTATGACAGCCTCCCATTGCCTCCCCTTGTGGGGGCTCTAGGGGAGTGGTCCTAGGACAGAGAGGCATCTGAAGGCAAGAGTTGGTGGCTCTCTATGCAGGGACTCTGCCCACCTCTTTTCTGTTGTTTGTTTTCTGAATAAATCCTTTTTTTTATGAAATGACTAAGTGCCTTTATTTGAGGTCAACAAAGTCTACACTATTAAACATAAGCTGTGATGTGCACAGGCTTTGACACTGGAACATCTGGCCAGTGGGCTAGTGGGCAGCAGCATCTTACTCTGGCTTGCCATGCCTGTACTTCTGCTGAGGCATAAAGTCTGCACTTGGTTTGTGAAAGGGGGTCTGTGGGCTTACGAATACTATTCAAACACAAGATAGAAACCTAATGAAAAGCTGAGGATCATCTCTGCATGTGGGCGTATGGATCAAGGCCCACCAATGTTTTTTTTTTTGTTTTTTGGTTGTATTATTGAGTTATCATTCATTTACAACACTGTATATGGTTTGGTGGTGGGTGTATTGTAGTGACTTACCCATAGAGCTCTCCCAGTCCTCTGGCGTCCATCCCTCTCCCCTCGGGTAGCCTCAGTTCTACAGTCAGATTTCAAAGGTCTGTCATGGCTTGGTTTTGTCTGTTCCCCTACTTTATTTCTTTGTATGACATATATAAATGTGACAAGGCTGTCAACACCTCACTTATATCAGTGGACGGATGAACCAGACAGAAAATCAACAAGGAAACAACGGCCTTAATTGAGGAATGAGAGCAGATGGGCCTAATAAACATTTGCAGGGCTCTCCACCTCCCAAAGTCTGAGTACATCTTCTTCTCAATTGTGCAAGGAACATTCTTGAGTATAGTCCACATGATGGGTCACACAACAAATGTCAATGAATTCATGAAAATTAAAATCATATCAAGTACTTTCTCTGAGCTAGAAATCAACCCCCAAAAGAAAGCTGGAAAAACCTCAAATATATGGAGACTAAACAACATGCTACTAAATAACATAGGCATAACCACAGAATCAAAGAAGAAATTTTAAAAAATATTACCTTTAATAGAGACTTTAACAGATGGAATTATTTCAAGAGATTAAGAAACACTAGAGAATGGGAGAGTCTCTTTAAAGATGGTGCTGGGAAAATGGGACGATCACATGTGAAAGAATGACTCTCTTATCCCATACACAAAAGTAAACTCCAAATGGATTAAAGATTTAGAAATAAGACCTGCAACAATAAAATATATATAAGAAAACATTGGTGATATGTTCCATGACGTTGATGATAAAGATGTTTTGGGGAACTTAATCCCTACAACAAAGTACGTAAAAACAAAACAACAATTGGATTACCTCAAAAGGAAAAGCTTTTACATGGCGGAAGAAAATATAAGTAGGTTAAAATACATCCTACTGAATGGAAAAAAAATATTTACAGGCTTAAGCAAAATTATATGTCATCTCCCACCTATGAGAAAGGCATACATTTAAAAGACCCCCAACAAACTGTGCTAGAGAGGATGTGGAAAAAGATGAACCCTACTACAGTGTTAGATGAAATGAAAACTGCTGCAGTCATTATGGAAAGCAATCTGGATTTACCTTAAGAAACTAAAAATGGGGCCTCCCTGGTGGCGCAGCAGTTGAGCGCTACGCTGTGGAGCTGTCGGCAGCGCACGTTGCGAGTTCGACGCCCAGCCTGGGAGAATCCCACATGGTGGGGCAGACCTCTCTTGCCTCGCCCGCTGCTCCCCTCAGCAGTGTATTTCTGATCTGCCTGTTCTGCTCCCCACTCTGTCTCTGGTGAACCCTGTCGCCGCCTCACGCCTCTGGCCTGTACCCCAGCTTGTATGCATAAATAAATAAATCTTAAAAAAAAAAAAAACTAAAAATGGAAATACTATATGACCCAGCAATCCCACTATTAGGCATCTAACCAAACAATGTAAAACCATCAACTCACAGGAAAAAATGCTCTACCATGTTTATTGCAATCATTTTATTATAATCATTCAGATATGGAAGCAACCTAAGCACGCACTGACGGAGGACTGGATCAAGAAGATGTGCTCTCACCCACACAATGGACAATATCTTTCAATCATCGGGAAAGACAAACATTGCTATAAACTGAAAAATGGAGGGAGTTCTAGGAATGATAAAAAACGAACATTAAACACCTACACAGATGATTCAAAGCAAAATACTGATGAACATTAGTGGATACTCATAAAAGCAGTGAGGCTTCTATGTTAAGAATGAGGGGCAAAGAATAAAGAAAGGGTCAAGGGTGGCTAAGGGATGATGGTGAAGAAAAATATTGAGTTTCCATAGAGTTAAAAAAATAACTTCTTCATCTATTTATTTTCACTTTACTTAATGTGGCTGTAGAAATACTTAACCTTACACCTGTGTTTTATATTCTAGTTCTCAAGGACAGTATTGGTTCAGATCATGCCTTGCTTCATGGGTACTCACACCTTAACAGCTGAGATGGGGGTTGGGGGAGCAATAGAGAGGCTAAGGGCAATACCCCAAAATCACAGGTCTCCACCAAGTGGCATTAGTCTCTGGGGTTGGGGGAATAAAGGGATAAAACTGCATTATCAGGATTGAGATGGCCCAGGACTCCTCAGGGATCCAGGGCCTAGTCTCTGAGGTGAGGGTGGGGGTGTCCTTGGTTGATGCAGTGTCCTTAGGAACACATGGTCCTCAGGAAAGGACACATTTGTTTCATTCTGGGATTATGGAAATACTATGGGTGCAAATGCCAAATGATACCAGAATCAACTGCTAGGGTGGTGGTAGAACCCTTGGTGAGGTGTGGTGCATAGATACATGAAAGAAGATAAAAAAAAGTAATGGGGCACTACTCAGTGATCCAAAAAGATTAACATGCCATTTTGGCAACATGGCTAAATCTGGAAGGGATTATGCTAAGTAAAATTAGCCAGAAAGAGAAAAGTACAATAAATACCAGATGGCTTCACTTATATGTGGAATATAGAGAAATGAAACAAAGGGTCAGAAAAGACAAATATTGAAATCAACCCTTGAGAGTTGGCCACAGACTTGAGGCACCCAGAATGGGAAGAGGATGGGCCAGTGTGGAGGTGGGGGGAGAGCACAGTGAGCTATGGGAGAGGACTAGAGTATGGGTGCTGTGATGGTGGAAGAGTAACAGTAGCCACACCTGAGCCAGAAACAAGGATGTAAAAAACATAGCACTTCAAAAAATTTTAAAAAGGGGGGTATTCCCTTTTTCAGTCTACCATCTTCCACTTTTCCTCTTTTCCCAGTTGGCAGGACCCACCAGCAAGGGTTGGGTATGTATGGTTTGCGCAGTCTCAACTATAGCATCACAAAAGCAAAGTTAAGAAGCGTAGGTCTGGGGTTAAGTGGCAATAAATCAACAAAACATAGATGTAAATATATATATACTCCTAGGGGAAGAACACACCAGCATAAAGATCAACGTGTTACCTAGCAGTTATGACTGCATGATGAGAGACTGTGGTTTAATTCTCTTGGTCCTTTCCTTCATTTTATTTATTCTACAAAAAATTTAAAGTTATAACAATTTTCTAAGATTACACAAAAAGGTGAATTCTGACTAAAAAAATGCCAAATGATATCATGTAACATTTAAGTGTGAAAGCTTTTGGTACATTTGAGGGCTTTTAGAATGAAATTTCTCATTTACACTAATTTCCCTAATGGAATTGAGAATAAAACGCAAACCCCTATTTACCCAGCGAACCAATGATTAATGCTAAACATATGGAAGCATCCGGTAAGACTAATGAATAGTTTTCTGTTTGAACATGGGTATGTTTTGAACATGAAAATAGGTTAGCACAAAGTTTAAATGAGGTTACTCCATCAAAACCACATAATAGTCAACTGGCCAATAATTTTGGTATCACCATTTACATTGAAAGTAGGGCAAAACAATGATTAGAGAAATAAACATCCCCTAAATAAAATTTAGCAAAAATGGGTACTATCTTAGTTGACTTCTGTGACTTGTTTTGATTTTCCCTACAACTTAATGATTGTAATCATCATCACCATCACCACCACCACCAGCATCACAGTTAATTTTATTGAGTGCTTAACTGGATGCACAATATGTCATATTGTTACCTGATTTTTTTCTGTAGGGGATTTGTGCTGTCATTTCCATTTTTGAATTTGAGAAATTGACCCACAAATGGTTTAACTATCTTTCCCAAGATCATACAGGCAATAAAGGCAAAGCCAGGACTCCAAAGAAACTTAATTTCTTTAGGGAATTATATTATTAAAACACTATTCGTCAATCTATTTTTACAAGTCAGTTTAAATTCTGTGTTAATATCTTTAAGGTATTAGATTAGTCGATTCAAATTCTGACTACTTATTTCATCCTCATGTTATTTCACCTGTAGTTCATAGGTGTAAAAGAGCTTAAATCCTTAAAGTGAAGTAACAACTTTGAGTGACCTCCCCACCCCTGCATGTATATTAAATTATAATGTAGCTGGCAATTTCCCAACAATAATAAAAATAGGAGATTTACATGCATTAAACATACCATTTTACAGAGAGTATTATAATGCCCAAGGAACTTACAGCAAATGATTTTGCATTTAAAAATTTAAATCTTAACATGTTCAGGGAAAGGTTTGTCTTTGTTATTTATGACTCCCTCTGCAGTGAAAGTGCCTTTGGCCTTCTAGCTTTTCTGTCCCTACTTTTTGAGACTAGGACTTTCTTGGGCACGGAGGTCAGGGCTGGGAGGCAGGGCTTGAGGGCTCACTTCTTCCGTCCTGCAGGAGACCTTACTGAATCCATTTCCACAGACCCTATTGGTGACTTTATGATCTCTCAACATGTGGAGCTCCCTGGCCGGTGAAGCCACAGATAGCTGGAGGCTAGAGTGTCCCCACTCCCCATCCTTACGTCATCCTATGATTCTCTTTGATTTGGCTGTTCCTGAGTTGTATCCTTTATACTACACTGGTCAATAACTGGTGGAAGTAAAAATCTGTTTGGAGGTTTTGACTTTTGACTAAGATGGCAACATACTTTGCCTCCTGAACTTCCCTCATCCCAAACACACACTGAAGTACAGTTACACATGGAAAAATTCCCTCTGTGAGATCAACAGACATTATCTGAGTGACTCCGTCAGGCAGATGAGAAATACCAATGTTAAAATGAGTAAGAAAGTCTGAGATACACTCTTGTCACAAGTCTCGTCCAAGCAGAGCACCCACAGGAGGGAATGCCCAACTCCCAGCTTATCCCTGAGGAGCAAGATGGGTTTGACAACGCACATATTACCTCAGTTATAAAGCTCCCAAGTGCCTGATGGGTATTCAAAACACCTTGGAAATACAATGGGGTTTGTGTTCACCAACTTATTGACTCTATGTATCACTATATGGCTGTAGCAATGGAGACAAGATTGTTGAGTGGCCACTCTCCTTGGCTCTCCCCACAGGGATCAATGTGGAGGCACAGGCAAAAATGCCCATTGCCCAGTCTTTCCCTGAAAGAAGTTCCATGGCTTGGGTTTGTTTTTTTTTTTTTTGGGGGGGGGTTGTTTTTTTTTTAGAAGAATCTTTTTTTTTAAAAAAAAGATTTATTTACTTATACATACAAGCTGGGGTACAGGCCAGAGGCATGGGGCGGCGAGAGGGTTCACCAGAGACAGAGTGGGGAGCAGATCAGTCAGATCAGAAACACACTGCTGAAGGGTGCAGTGGGTGAGGCAGGAGAGGTCTGCCGCACCATGTGGGATTCTCCCAGGCTGGGCGTCGAACTCGCATGGCCGAACTCGCATCGCGCAGCTCCACAGAGCAGGGCTCAACCGCTGAGCCACAAGGGAGGCCCCTCCATGGCCTGGTTTTTAAGAGGCTATGCCTCAGGTTCCAGGCACTAATTAGCATTCTTCCATCTCTCCATCCATCCGCCTATCTATCATTGATTTATCAGACTACTTATATTTGGGGATATATCTTCACATCTATACATGTAGAAGTCTCACCTCTCCCCTCACCCAAGTTCTAGTGGCTCTTCCTACTATCAATTTCCACTCCTTACCTTTCCCTTCCATCTCCCTCTCCCTCTTCCACTGGGAACCGCTATATTTTTCATAGATTCTACAAGTTGTTTTTGGTGTGAGTTGTTAGTTCATTTGCATTGGTTATTTATAGTTCATGTATGAGAGAAACCATCTGGTAATTGTCTTTTACTTTCTTATTTTGCTTAGTTCAATCACCTCAAGTTGCAAGTTGTCAAAAAAGCAAGATTTTTTTAAAAAAGATTTATTTATTTATGCATACAAGAGCTGGGGTGCAGGCCAGAAGTATGGGGGTGGGTAAGAGGATTCACCAGAGACAGAATGGGGAGCAGAACAGGCAGACTGACTGAAATACACTGCTGAGGGGAGCAGCAGGTGAGGCAGGAAGGATCTGCTGCACCATGTGGGTTAGCTCCCTGGCCAGGGATGGAACTCATGCTGCAGTGGCTGTGGATAGCTTCATAGGCTGACTTAACCCTTTGCGCCACCAGGGAGGCCCCAAGAAAGCAAGATTTAACTGCATCATATTTATTGATTTACAATACTCATATGACTTAGGGGTATGGGTTTATACCTTTTCATATGCATGTCACCACACCACAGCCACCACCAAAGCATCCATAGTCCTTCACCATTAGAATCCCTTGCCCCTTTGCTCCTCCCCTACACCCTCCCCTCATTCTGAAGACACAGCCTGCAGCCAGATTTCTAAGATTTGTTTGGTTAAAATTTGCCTGTTCCTTTGATTAATTTCTTTTTTTCCTACTATTAATTTATTTAATTTCTACCAGTCAAATTATTCCGCATTTGTCCTTCTCCTTCTGACATCTCATTTAGCATCATCCTCTCCAGTTCCATCTGTGTTTGTTGCAAATAGTAGGAGTTCATCTTTGTTTTTTATACCTGAGTTTAGCTAGGCAGAGAAGCACCCACCATGTCTGTTCAGCCAGGCTGGTGGCAGCGGGGTCATACAACAAAGCCCACAAAACGTCTAGAAGAAAAATAGGCAGTCAACTCCTTGACATTAGTCTTGACATATATTTTATGGATATAGCAAATGCGAAGTTAAAAAAAAAGGAAACATAAACAAGTGAGAACATATCAAACCAAAATTATTCTGCATGGGAAAATAAACCATCAACAAAATAAAAATTAAACTTAAAGAATGGGAGAAAACATTTGTAAACCACATATCCAACAAGGGGTTAATATCCAAAATATGTAAAGAACTTGTACAACTCAATAGCACAAAATCAGGGCCTCCCTGGTGGCGCAGTGGTTAAGCACTGCACTGTGGAGCTGTCAGCAGCAGAACACGAGTTCAAAGTCCGGTCGAGGAGATTCCCACATGTTGCAGCAGACCTCTCTGCCTGATGCTCCCCTCAGCAGTGTATTTCCATCAATCTGCCTGTCCTGCTCCCCACTTTGGTGAACTCTCGCTGCCCCACGCCTCTGGCCTTTACCCCAGCTTGTATGCATAGATAAATAAATCTTTAAAAAAAAATCTCAAAAGAAAAAAGAACAAAATCAATAAACCTACCTGAAAAGGGAGCAAACGATCTGAATAAACATTCTTGTAAAGAAGACACAGAAGTAACTCAAAGGAAACATAAAAGGGTGCTCAGCACCACTGATCATCTGGGAAATGTGAATCATGCCCACGATGCGATGTCCCCTCACACCTGTCAGGAGGTTGGCAGGAATGTAAGTCATCACAGCCACTATGGAAAATAATATGGAGCTTTCTCAAGAAATTACAAATAGAACTGCCATATGATTCAGCAATTCTACACCTGTGTATATATATCCAAGGAAACAAAATCACTCTTTCAAAGGGATATCTGTATTCCCCCTTTATTTGTAATTTCTGACATATGGGAATGACTAAGTGCTTCTTGACAGATGAATGGAGAGAAAATGGGTTGTGATACATAAGTATCATTCTACCTTAAAAGGAGAAAACTCTGCTATTTGTAACAAAGTGGATGGAGCTGGAGGGCAGTAGGCTAAGTCCAGTACTTTGGAGAAAGACAAATACCGCACAGAATCACTTATATGTGGAATCCAAAAAATTAAAACTAAAAAAGTTGAAGTCATAGAAGCAGAGAATAGAATGATGGATGCCAGAGGCTGGGTGTGGGAAAGTGGGGTGATGTTAAAAGGGTACAAACTTTCAGCCATAAGATGAATAAGGTCTGAGGACATAGTGTAAAACATGGTGGCTATAGGTAATTAACATTACGACTGAATTCTGTGTGACTGAATTCTGCTGTAAGCGTAGAACTCAAATATTCTCTCTTTCACACAAAGAATATGTGAGGCAAAGGATGGGCTCATTAACTCAATGTGGGAAATTCTTTCATGATATATATGTGGATCAAATCATTACATGACATTCTTTAAACATATCTCCATCCCATTTGTCAATTATAACTCAATAAAGTAGCAAAATAATCTAATCTAATCAATAATATAATCTGTCATTATGCCACATGATGCCTCAGACAAGGACTTTTGATTAATCAAAACAAATACAGGGCCTCCCCGGTGGCGCAGCGGTTAAGTGCTGCGCTGTGGAGCTGTCGGCAGCGGCAACGCAAGTTCGACGCCCGGCCAGGGAGAATCCCACATGGCGTGGCAGACCTCTCCTGCCTCGCCCGCTTCTCCCCTCAGCAGTGTATTTCTGATCTGCCTGTTCTGCTACCCGCTCTGTCTCTGGTGAACCCTCTCGCCACCCCGCACCTCTGGCCTGTACCCCAGCTTGTATATATAAATAAAAAATAAAAAAAAATCTAAAAAAAAAAAAAAAACAAATACAAAAGGTGAAACTTCTTAGCTGTTTCGTACCTAAGAATAAGGTCCATTTTCTGTCAGCAGTGATTGGGCCTCCTGCAAAGGGAGAAACATCACGGCGTGCCTTCAGTACAAAGAGACTGTGCATAATGGGCATTAGGCCTCCTACAGCGATGCGGGGATGCCCTACTCTCTCTTCTTTTTTCCTTAAGATTGATTTAATTTATGCATACAAGAGCTGTGGTGTAGGTCAGAGGTGTGGGGGTGTGAGAGGATTCTCCAGAGACAGAATAGGGAGCAGAATAGGAGGATCCACTGAAATACACCTCTGAGGAAAGCAGTGGGTAAGACAGGAGAGGTCTGCTACACCATGTGGGAAGCTTCCTGGGTTGGGATCAAACTCATGCTACAGTGGCTGTTGATAGCATCATAGTGCTGAGAGTTAACCCCTTGTGCCACCAGGGAGGCCCCTAATCTCTTTCTTTTAACTGCCTGCTGTTATGTCTATGAGGTGCCAGACAAACTGGGACACACTGGGTAGACAGGAGGTTGTGGCCTTTGCCACAATGAGGCAGGGGGAGCTACATCCTGAGGGTTCACATAAGCGAATATACACAGTACCTTGTGAGCTAGATTATCTCTTCTCACAAAATAAGAAGGAAAATTGAAGAAGTGTAGAAAGTCTAGCCCAACTGTTCAAGTGTGGAGTGAACACTGTCACAAGGCAAGAATATGAGATCTCGGTGACAATGGGAACTCCAAACACAAAAGTCCAGTTCTGTGACCAGGCTTGAAGAATTAGGCTTTGACTGTCTTGAGAGAACAAGTTGATTGTATTTATTAGATCAGCAGATGAGGGCCTGATACCTAAGAGCAGTTTTCAGTTTTAGATGGTTAAAAATAACCAAAAGAATATTTTATGACATATGAAAGTAATAGGAAATTAAAATCAAATCACCCATAAATCACACCCTATTGGAAAGCACCCAGGCTCATTAGTTTGTATGAGGCCTATTGTTAAGTTTACAATATCAAAGTCACTGTAAAAGAAGCCGTGTGGCCACAAATTGGAAATATCTACTATCAGGCCTACTATAGAAAACGTGTGCCAACCCCTATGTGAAACCACTGGAATTCCTTGTGGGAGTGTGAACATTATGAGAATTTCTGATTGAAAGTGTTGAACTTTCACAGACAAATCACCTCCAGGACATTTGTGGAGTGTCAAAATATACCACCATTATGTTATAAGAGCATTCCTTTTTGTAGAAACTGCCCCAACATGCTATAATGTGGTTCCTCACTCTCTCCATTAAGTTCCCCTTTTATATAGAAAATTCACCCACTGGAAAAGGTGAAAAAAGTACAGGTGGTTATTGTCTTTTTATCTCTGGATTATTAAAGTCATTTTCTATAACTTATTTAATCTGAATACTTCCTCTATCGTTATTATTCATTTTTAAATTGTATTAAAACATACCACTTTGTTTATTTTTATAGTTTTCTGAAGGAAAGACAGGTGGAAATTAACCAGGAATCCCACCCCCACTTTGTTGGCTGCTGACTGCCAGCCAGGCTCTCCTACTGCTGAGCTGTGACAGGATTGGCTGATTCTCACTGAGTCCCAAAACCCACTGGTTGCTTCCCACTGGGCTGTGATCCTGACTGACAGCTTCACAGTCTTTTTTTTTTTTTTTTTTCCCCCTTGAGGTCTGGCTGTTATTTCTTGGCTTTAGCAGTTAACATTACATCCACTAAGAATGGAAAGGAAAAACCTATGAGGCACATCACAAGTTTTATTTCCTTTGTATTGTCTCAAGGAAATAGGAAGAAGCAGGAAGGAGATAAACTGGAAGTAAGGTAGGAGATACACTAGACATATAAAACAAGTCACATTGCATATGAAATTAACATCTCGCAAACTATGGGTTTTAGATCAACAACATATCTCTTTTGAACCACAACTTGGAGTCTCAGCAAGAGAATATTCTGGACTCTAGTTACACAAATTCTACATATTCATAACAAGAATTAACAAATTGTCATTCCTATTAATCTGCCTGTGTGGCTTGGATATGGATAAATCCATCACTGAGAGATCAAAGTGTAGGAACTGAATTCGGGAAAAGAGGACTAGGATTATTATAGCTTGTTACCTTCAAGATCTTAACTTTGGGATCTTTATTTCAGTGGCCTGATGATCTTTCCTTTTGCCACCTCTATAAAATCTAACTTAAATTATTAGACTAGGAATGAGGTAATGCTAAGCTAGCCTCCTAACCACTCTCTACTCTATAAAACCAAGATAACACCACTAAGCTTTGATCTAAAAAACAGAAATGAATTCACCGTACTTAGATAAAAGGGTAAAAGATCTGTATGATAAAAACTGCACAACATTAGTGAAAGTATTAACGAAAACCTAAACAAATGAAAACACAACTAATATCTATGTATCATATGACTTAACATTGTTAAGGTGTCAATCTATAGAATGACATTTGAAGTAGTCTACAGATTCAGTAGAAGTCCTATCGAAGTCTTAATGACTTTTTTGGTTGCAGAAATAGAAAACTCATACCACAGTTCATATAGAATATCAAATAACCAAAACAATATTGAAAAAGAACAAGAATGAAAAGCTCACTTTTTGTGATTTCAAAACTTAGTACAAAGCTACAATATTCAAGGTAGTGTGGTAATGGCAGAAAGACAGACTAAATTGCAAAACAAAAAGCCTTGAAATACACCCAACACATATACAGTGAAATGATTTTAGACAAGAGGTCCAAGACCATTCAATGGGGAAAGAACAGTCTTCCCAACACATGGTGCTGGAAAAACTAGATAACCACCTACAAAAGAATGAAATTAGATGTTCAATTAATGCCAAACAAAAAATGACTCAAAATAGAAAGAAGACCTAAATATAAGAATGAAAACTATAGAACTCTGAGAGGAAAAAGTCAAAATCTTCACAACATGGATTTGGCAACAATTTCTTGGATATGACATCAAATACACTGGCAAGAAAAGAAAAAAATAGACAAGTTGAAGTTTTTGAATATTAAAAATTCGGTGCATCAGAGAAGATAATCAATGAGGAAAAAGCAACCAGTTGAAAGGGAGGAAATATTCTCAAAGAACTCAACAAGCAAATAACGGCGGGATTCAAAAATGGGTGAAGAACTTTCATAGATCTTTCTACAAAGCAGGCAAACAAACAGCCAATAAATTCAAGAAAAGATGTTCCACATCACTAGGAAAATGCAAATCAAAACAATAGTGAGATACAAGCTCACACCCATTTTGATGGCTACTATGTAACAAAACCAAAGAAACAGGATGTGTTTGTAGGAATGCAATGAAGTAATCTATAGATGCAGTGGAAGTCCTACCAAAATCCTATTGACGTTTTTTTCTTTTTTTTAATATGGAATCTCAATTAACCAAAACAATTAAAAAAAAAGAAAAGAAATGAGAAGCCTTTTGCACTTTTGACTAGGAGTGTAAACTGATATATCCACTGTGGAGGACAATGTGATGAGTTCCTCAAATATTTACAAATAGAACTAGTCTATGATGGAGAAATTCCACTTCTGGGTTTATACTCCAAAGTAGGGTCTTGAAGAGACTGTCGACCCATGTTCACAATAGCATTCTTCATGACAGTGAAAACATCCCATGCCATTGACAGATGAAACGATAAAGAAACATGGTACATAAATACAATGAAAAGTCATTTAGCCTTAAAAGGAAGGAATTTCTGGCATTTTTAGAAAATAGATGAACTTGAAGATATTATGCAAAGTAAATCAGCCAGTAACAAAAGGAGGGCTAGTGTATGGTCCCTTAGAAAAGGGACTTAGAGGGGCCTCCCTGGTGGCACATTGGTTGGGCGCTGCGCTGTGGAGCTGTCGGCAGCGGCGACGCAAGTTCGATGCCCAGCCGGGTAGAATCCCACAAGGTGTGGCAGACCTCTCCTGCCTCGCCCGCTGCTCCCCTCAGCAGTGTATTTCTGATCTGCCTGTTCTGCTCCCTACTCGGTCTCTGGTGAACCCTCTCGCCACCCCATGCCTCTGGCCTGTACCCCAGCTTGTATGTATAAATAAATCTTAAAAAAAAAAAAAGAAGAGGGACTTAGAAACTTAGAAGAGGGACTTAGAGTAGGCAAATGATAGAGAGAGCAGTGGTAGTGCAGGGGCTTGGGAGGGGAGGCTGGAGTGCAGAATTTCAGTTTTATAAGATAAAAAGGAAAGTATCCTGGAGATAAATGACAGTGAAGGATACACACGACTGTGAATGCATTTAATATACTGAACTGCACACTGAAAAATAGTGCAAATGGTAAATTTTATTTATGTGCATTTTAGCACAATAAAAACAAATTGGAAAAAAATTATTTCACCTTTTGCCATGTCCATTTAATGCATGAGAATACTGTAAAAATTAATCATACTTTATTTTGTGTGTGATATAGCCCTGAAAAGTAGAAAAAGAATACATCTTCTAGTGGGCATTACTTAAAGAAAAAAATTGCAGAGGCTAACTCTGCTGGGTTTAAAATTTTAAAGACATTTACAGCTGGTAACACTCTTGACGGATTTGGTATAGGAGAAAGATTTCTTAGAACTCTTCTGAGTCCATCTTTATTATTTTTTAATTTGTTATTATTTTTTCATTGAAGTAACATTGCTTTGTGACATTATATGTCACAAAGAGGTTAATGCTGTGAACGATAAAACTGATACTTTATTAGTGAACTAAACGTCATTCACACACATGTTGATTCTCAGCAATGCAACCTGCAACCAAGCCCACATTTACAACAGGGTACATGGAACTGTGCACTGAGCTGGCCTGTCTGCAGAGCCAGACTCCCTTCCAGGTAAAGAATGGAACAAGAAGCCTGAACACAGATATTTCAGAGATGCCAGAAAGCAAACCAAATATGCATAGGCATTTCCGGAATGCACAGTTGGTTCTATTTTTGTCAACATCTTTCAAAACATCTTTCAGGAATTCCAACATCTTTTTGGAATCTTTTCAGGATTCCAACATCTTTCAAAGCTCCTTGCTGCCCAGTGAATACCACTAAAGAGTAAGAAAGCTATATTCTCCATTGGTTTCAAATACAGAATCAGTGGCCTTTAATTGTACCTCATTTACTTGGAGTATTCAAAGAAACAGCTGTCATAAGGCACTTAAGACACCCTGCTCTCTCTATGGGCCTCCCTGGTGGTGCAGTGGTTAAGCGCTGTGCTGTGGAGCTGTTGGCAGCGGCGATGCGAGTTTGACGCCCGGCCAGGGAGAATCCCACATGGTGCGGCAGACCTCTCCTGCCTCACCCGCTGCTCCCCTCAGCAGTGTATTTCTGATCTACCTGTCTACCTGTTCTGCTACCCGCTCTGTCTCTGGTGAACCCTCTCGCCGCCCCACACCTCTGGCCTGTACCCCGGCTTGTATGTATAAATAAAAAATAAAAATCTAAAAAAAAAAAAAAAAAAAAAAAAAAAAAAACACT